>WWPM01024217.1:0-10912 GCA_023279145.1 Glomeris maerens | reverse complement strand
ATATTATTATTGTTATTATTATTATTATTTATTATTATTATTATTATTATTATTATTATTTATTATTATTAATATTATTATTATTATTATTTTTATTATACAGTATGTATGAATATTATTTGCACAGCATTATTTTATACATTTTTTCGAATATAATTCATAAAAGCACTGCATTTCCAAATTACGTACTCTACATATATTAATAATATAATATATTTTATATTGTATACTTTTTTCCTTTTACCCTGCACGTATGAATGAATCAATTCGAAAGAAGTTTTATCAAGTTCCTTTACTATTACAGTATTTGCATTTGTTTTCTGCACAAAAAAGCTCAATAACGGTGCACAATGTCACATTAACGTCGTGTAAACTTTAAAAGCTTTATTATTGATCGAAACTGTTGATGGGCTTAGGACCGGTTAGGAAATGTGAGCACACAGGATTAACCGTTAAGAGCTTGCTTGATGATGAACAACATGGAAATTGCAAGTTTGTTGTATACCGTATATAGAGAGAGAAGCCGAAATTGAACTGCGCAAATCAATACTCACCTGTACGTTGTGCGCATTTCCTTTTTCTCACTTTGTTACTGTTTTGCGTGTTATTTGTGCGATCGATAGCGATCACGTGATCTCATGACATCTTTTCTGTTTCCCTTTCCACTTTGGTCCATTCCTGCCGTGCGACACGCCCACTTTGCTCTTGCACCAATACCCGACCGCCTTTATTTACTCTCTTCTCTTCATTTCCTAGTTAATTTGAAAAATGCCATAATGACGTCATCAACAGTGCCATATTGACATTACAAACTCGGAATGGGACAATTGAGCTAATAAAAGACTTAATTGTGATTGAATGCATGGTATAGTGCATGTTCAGACATTTTTCGATATAATTCACTTTTTTCTGCTTCAAAAGACAATTTAATCTGCAGAAGTTAAAGGCATTGGTTGAGATAAATAATTGGCATTTTGGATTATGTTTGAATGCAGCACGTAATTATGTACGAAGATTTATCGGATTGTTGCCCCTTCTATGATATATATACCATACATATTTTATGCAATATTACCAGATGCATTTATCTTTTTTTTTCTGTGATATTACTGGAGATAATATACAGCTGTAACTTAGGAGAAAGATGTCAGTTTCTGGGCCCCCAAAAAAGAAACCCTGTTAACCGTGTAGCCGAATTCATCGATTCGCGATGAAACTTTAAAATATACTCCATACAAGTTCAAATTAGATTGAAGTGTGAGATGCAAGTGTTCTGTCAGTCATAATTTGCAAAGAGAGACAAATTGTCAGATAAATCCATAGATTTTTTTCTTACGTATAGTCATCGCAGTTGTACTACGTAAACCTCTTATACTAATTCCTAACTGATATTTTTCTCAATAAAACTATTCAACTACAAATGTGCATGGATGCAGTTGTTTATTTTTGTTATTTCAGTTTTAGTTTATATCCAAGTAAACACTGCTTCAGTGTTTTTCACATACCGGGTGAATCATAAGTCCAGTGACAGCCTGTTGTTTTTGTAAATGAATGGTGTAGGAATGGAAACGCACATGGAAAGTACTCAGCAGGTTGGGGGCTATCTAACCATGTGCCCATTGGTGACCTTGAAAGGTGGGGTCAAGGTCATTGAAATGCTAACTTTGTAATTATTGGAGCTAGTGGGCTGGTATCATTTAGCGAAATGTTCAGCGCAGTGTTCTAAACATAATGCAGCAAACAGATTAAAAACCGGATAAACAATGCAAAAGTTATGTGGAAAATACCGGAATGTGCAGCCTTTGCATTTCAATGACCTTGATCCCACCTTTCAAGGTCACCAATGGGCCACTGGACTTATGACTCACCCGGTATATTAAGGCTAAATGTGCAGTGACAATAAGTCAGGGGTTCTCTATCCAATGGTGCCAAAATACTTGACCTTTACAACGGCCTTCAAGGTTATCCAAAACCTAACTTTGTAAATACAATAGCTAGAGCAAAAGTTGAAATTAGTACGTCATCTTTCCTGCAATACACGTCTCATGTGAAATAACCCAAAAACTCCATAATGATTGTAGACATGGCATTAGCATATAAATTAATATGGAACTGGTTTCCAATATTACATTTTATATTCCTCAATGGCTCATTATGTGTTGATAAAATAACATTTTCCGTTTTGATGTTACTATGTATTTGCAAATTGTTTTCATGCAGCTATGCATAAAAAGACAAGTGTTAATTTCCTTTTCTGAAATAGAAATTCATAAAAACAAACGTTTGTAGAAGCTTGAATTTCTGTAGGGACCTATTAGTAGTTTTGTATATTTTCAGACAATATTTGATCGATCTATATACTTGACTTGGGAAAAATTGATATCTGTATATACAGGCCGTTTGCAATTGTTGATTGATATTGAAATTGTTTAACTAGCTAACATTGCTTTCAAAAACATGTTTCTGTAACTCAATTTGGATTTTGATAGAATTGGCCTCGAAAACCATTAGTTGCTAATGAATTAATACATTTGATTGCCAATCACTAAATTTACTGTAAATGTAATTACAAAAATGAATAACTTTATCAATTTCTGTACTGCAACGTCACTTATGCCATTTAAATATCATACTGTGGCAATGCGAATGAATATTGGGAGAGGAATTGGTTTCCAATGGCGACAAAAGTAGAAATAATGACATTTGATCGACTGTAACATGCCGTGTATAAATGAATAATGAAACGGCGTGGTTTTATCTTTCGCTGAAACGCTATCCAAATAGTTAAACATGATCATTAATAATTTCATTTTCCCATCGAGTTTTATTTGAAACTCGCAAAAAGCGGATTACATATTTTTAAAAGCACATATATGTATAGTTTCAAATGATATATGTACATAATTATTAAGTACATGTGAACTCCATGCATTATTTATGCATTCAACCCTCGTTGTAACTCTTTTGGGCCCTTTGGCTGTTCATTCCTATTTGTTTAAGTCATTTTAAGGACCTCAGTGATGCAGTTTGTGCTGTATAGTCCAGATTATAATTAAAAATAAAACGTTCATTTGGCTGCATGAGAATTTACATGTTATATTATAATTGAAATTTGCGATTATATGCTATAATATTAAGCATATATGGATATATAAAATACATGTTTGATAGAAGGTTTCAGTGCAGTGTATTTGTTTTGAGATTTGCTCACTTATATTGAAATTACAATAAATTTACACATTTACAATTATGAATCAACAAATTTACAATGAAGTTATAAATCTCAATAATATATAGATCCAAACAAGATCGAATATTTGCTAATATAAACTTAGAATTGCACTTGTTGCAACTTTATATTTCCCACTTTGACGCACACGTATTTGGTAAATATTTAGTAATCAATACACGATGATGAAATCTTGGTTGTAATCCATACTGTATATAGTATATTAATGTTGTTTATGTGAGTTAGGGATGCGTGGGACCTGCTGTCTGTGAAAACCAATCACTGATCGCCACTGGAGACCAAACTATGTATAGTATATAGTCTAATCCTTCTGGACACAACAGGGAGCCCTTTATACAAAATATTTTTCTTTTATCTATAATGCAAGTAATATATTGTATTGAGATAATCTCATGGTGAGCTGCTCTAAATCCACATACTATTTCATTTTGTATATTGAATAAGGCAGTTTTTGTGTGTCAATGTTTCCATTTATCATATAACGTCATGTATAGTAAGTATAGGCCTATATACAAAACTTACTATGCACTCGTTTCACGTTTGGCAATATAAATTAACATTGGTAAATATTATTTATATAGGAATTTTCATGTTTGATTTCAGCAAATTTAGTATTTAATTACTACTTAGTCAACAATTGCATTTTTAAGGGTATAAGAAATTCTAAATTGCCTAATAATTATGTAAATTGTAAATATTATAGGGGAAAGTTTTTGCTAATGCAAATTTGTGAATTCGTAGTAAATTTGTAAACTCATAATTCAGTGTAAATTCGTAAATGCTTTGCAAATTTATAAATTTATAGTAAATTTGTCAATTGATTTTGTAATTTTGTAAATTTATTCATGTTGTAAATTTGCAATTTGATTGGGGACTTTGTTATTTCATTGGGAATTTGTAAATTCATCATAATTTGTGATTTCATGCATTGTAAATGTACAATTTAATTAAATCCTATCATTTATTCATGTTTGTCTAAATCTTTGCAGAGAAGCCAAATCCCAATGTGAGGCCTATTTTGGTAATTCATGTTTTTAGGCAAAAATTGAAGTGACAATTCCTTTTAAAGTATCCCATATTTTCATTTTATATGTTAGTGACCCGTTTTGACTGGTATTATGGGGTGTTTTTATGGTGTACTGACTTGGGTAAAAAAATGCGAAAATAAGACATAAAAAAATTGTGTGGAGGAATCCTCTGCATCCAAAAAGGATTTGGCGACTACAAGAAGGGAAATGGATGAAAATGCTAATATTTTCTTGTCTTGACGCCTGGCTTCTGGAGTAAGGGAGAAAGATAAAAACGGTTTAACTGCAGTCCGTGCTCAGAATTTGAAAACTGCACAAATCCATGGCTGACATCATCAGCTGCATCCCAAACATTGTCAACTTTACTCTTTAATGACCATTAGTTATTGAACTTGTTACTGAATTCGTAATATGCCTTTCAGCGCCAACATCAATATAGTTTGGTAATTATATTTACATATTTAAATATTAGATTATAAATGTACTGGGAGGTTTTTATTCGATATTCGCTATTGGAATACAAATTAGAAGGTAAAGCAATGTAAATGAATGCAATTCAATTGCAATGTAGGCCTATACATGTAAAACACGAGTACTAAGTAAGTGCATTTGGGGCCTATTTATGTAAGATAGTTAAAGAAATTGCGTGGATATTACACAGAATTAAAGTCCAAGTATGCACCTATAGTTTATTTCCAGTAATTAAAGTAAATAGTACGTGAACCTTGGCATATTCATTCGTGTTCTGTATTTCTGCTATTAGTTATTTTAATAGATGCTGAATATTTTAAAGGATTTTGCATTAGCCGTTCTCTTACCTTTGGGGCAAATTCTATAATAACTCATGGGATTTAGGAAAGGGAATTTGATCATTTGCATATTTGATCGCTTTTGTACCGCCTATACAATGAACAATTAAAGCAATTATGTAATTTGAGCGCTTCTCTCTCTGCAAACCCCGCCCCTGCCCCTAGTCACGTGTTTTATCGTCAATATCACAACCCATTTACCCGTCATCCTTTTTTCACGTTATTTTATACGTCCACATTTTACGTCCCATATACACAGTAGTGTGTAACGTGAATTATTCAGCGTTCTAGCATGGGGGGGAGGGGGTTATACCGATATCGATACGTGTATCGGTCTGTATCGATGTGCTCTTTTTCTACATCTCTCCGTCTCTCTCCCAAGCAATTCACAGTTTACTCAATTTGCATAGATTGCCATTTATGAATGGATGGTTGAGTGGGTGACTTCATTAATGAAGCAGTTGCGATTTAAAACGCCGCCATTATTGCAGTGTTTATCGATTGGAGAGTTGATTTTGTAAATGTTTGCCAATTGCATATGCATAGACATAAAAGTACGAGTATCGTTCAACAAACAGCCCCCAGTTTGGCTCAATATAGTTTTGCAAAAAACAGAAATAGGCTTACATTTGTATTTAGCCTGTTCTTTTTTTATGAAAATGGTGAAATTTCTACAATTTTTGACGGTAGACAAAGGATGTAATTAAATATACGAAATGATCTTTTTGGGTTCACTTCACGAAAATCTGGAAAAGTAACTTTACTATTAACAATTTCAAAAAAAGTTAATGTTAATATAGTGAATTCAAAATGTTGTTAATAGTGAAGAAAATAAAAGGGACTGAATTCATGTAAGTTAATATTATTTAAAATGCGTATTGAAATTTGTTACTACTTAAATTGCATCAGATGACATTTGGGCCAATTATTTGGAACAGTAAAATTTAATTGATGCCAAAACCAATGGAAGTTATAGTAGGCTACCAATGTTATGTTCATTTATGGTGATATTGTTACATTTTGGGATATAATCTACTATATATAGTATAGATGGCTGCATGATCTGAGCTCCCACCGATGTTGATATTATCTTTACATACAATCCGAAATACCTGATTGATTATTCAAATTAATTATATATATATATATTTTGCCAGATAGAGTTGCCATTACAGCATTTGACCAAATGCTGTTTGTTATGTCCTGGAACCTAATTTCATGCCAAAATGAACTCAGGCGATTTGTTATAGTTAAATGCCTGCATTGGCAATTGTTTCCAAAGATTCCGCCTTTTATTATCAACTATATGTTGGATGACACATTTAGTGACCTTTCCATATACGTACGAGTCTGTGGAATAAAAGATTTCACGGCTTGTCCACATTTTATTGCACCAATTAAATGCCGAAGAATGAAATCTAATAACGAAAATAAGCCTAATGAGTCAATAGGCACATTTGCAACTAGATGGCGCTGTTGTGCCTGTCGTTTGCAGGCAGCTATTGGTCAGTTATTACAAAGTACACCATGTAAGCCCTAAACAGCACAATAACGAACACCTTCAACTGTTTTGAAATGTTTCTAGCATTCAGTATTTAGTCCCTAATTACAGTGTAGAGTTTTAAACTGTATAAGTGAAATTGTTTTAAAGAAATTTCGAAATTATCTTAGAACCTGTATTACATACAAGTATATTTGCTGCTGAATTCACAATTTAAGCAAATGTTATTGATTCTGTGGGCCTATTTCACTTTCTCCTGCAATGCATACATTTTCAATACCCTACATGTGCATATTCTTAATCTTATGCTAAAATGGGAGTGCGTAATGCCATGTTTTTCTCTTGTCAGCATTTTATTTAATCCTATACTGCAGTTTGCCCTTGATTGCGGTCATAAAGAGAGGTTTTACAATGCACTATTTACACATGGTTTTCTCTAATTGGGCCCAAGTTGGCATAATCTGATCTGTTGTTTCATTGCTACTTGCCAGTTATGCCTATTATCCCATTTTACCAGTCTTATGTATTCCTATCCTTGCATGCTTTCATCTACCAGTTATTTTCCCCCAAAACTGTACACATGTAGTTTGTATTTATAGTGGACGGGGGGGGGGGGGGGGGGGGGGGGAACAATACAGGCTTGTCATATGCATTGGGCAATGGGCGTTTTTAGAAGGTAAATGGCATCGTTTGGGCCACTCTTGCATGAAAGAAGGAGAAAAAAAGCAGATGGGGCTTTGCATCTCTTTATTGAAGGTATCCCATTTCCCTTATTTGCATATTTTATGGGCTAGTTCTGGCTGCCGGCTATGACGCCATTCAAGTTCTTGTGCAAAGAAATAGGTAATGGAACGAATTTAACATTTTAGGCCATGATATACAATGCAAAGGAAAGAAATATTGAGGAAAAAACCGTAATTTGAAAATGCAGTTAAGTCTTCACTATTTATAAAACTTTATTATTTTGCTTAGGCTGTTGTTTTTCAACAAATTAGATAAGAATTATTATATTAATTACATTGTAGTCTAATTGGTTTGTGTGCTAAGACATTTGTTGTTTTAATCATAGATTGGAATAATGAGACATTTAAGTTAGGGATTGAGCAGTTTTATTAAAAAGTTCAATTGTAGAGGGGAAAAATATATTTATAGAATCAGTAAAATTGCTTTTTTTTTCTTGTCAAATTGTCTATACATATGTGTATAGTGTAATAGTTATTTACTTACTGAAGAAAACACGAGGCATATACATAAGTTTGTGAAATTTCAAGGTGAGCAGACAAGTAATCCGTGAAATTGTTGTTGGCAGCTGGCAACAATCCTGAAAATGTACATAGATGGGTGCTATATAAATGGTAGTAAACCGAGTACAGGATGGAAGGACCACTCTACTCTGATTGCAAGTTCACTTTTTTGCCAAGGTAGAAGTTCAGGGGCGAAAACATTTAGCGAATTGAAGCTGACAACACGTGTGCCTTTTTATTGCATCCACATCAAGCAAAGAATTACTTCCTTTTTCCCATATAATTTGCCATCATTTCCAACCAGAAATATATTACATGCCCCAATTGACCGTTGTCATTCGCCAGCAATTTCCTAACTGGCAATGACGTCACGTTGTGCGCCCAAAATGTACCCATATTCATACCTATAGAATGAACAATCAAATAGCCAGTGTTGCCAGATGAAACGAGATACGTGCTCAATTTGCCCAAATTACCAACACAATCTCCCAGAATCATTTTCGTGACTGCCATTTCCGATATGGTAACAAAATGTTGCACAAATATTGTATAATTGGGATTTTCAAGCCAATTGCCAATTGCGGCTTTATCATTTTTCGCTTAATTAACAAGTTAAATTGCTTTTAGATTTAGATATCAGTTCGTTATCTTTTTTCTTTTGTTTCTTGCCACATAATGTTTGTGGCTGTAGTCATGATATAGCAACTTTAATTACCAGTATAAAATGGCATTGATCTTCTGTGCCTTCAATTAATGTGGGAGAATCCCCAAAGTTGCTGAAAAATTCTGACAATGGTTACAGCGAAAACGACTGAATTTTCCTCAATGAGCTTCAGAAGACTTTTATTGAGAAAAGCATGTATATTATTATTTCTTTGTCTACCATTTTGCATATGACGTCAGAAAGGCCCCAGGCAGAGGAGCCCAAGGGTATCTTCCCCAGCATATGGAAGTCTTGATCTTGGGTTGAAGTTGATGGATGATTGTTGGAATTGCAGTATTCTCCATTGGTGCAATCATAATTTGATTTCTGGAAGCTACACATGTATTGTGTGATGGCCTTGCTGGTGTCTGTCTTATTACAGGATATAAAGTGGTCTTGTCTCGCCAAGCCTTTCTAGTCGATTGTTATGAATGATTGACAACTGAATACGATTGTTCGCCTCTTTTGCAATGTTATTTCAGGAGAGGATCGATGCCAGCCGTACGAACCGTTCAAATGCCCAGGAGAAAACAACGATCTGTGCATCTCAATTCAGTATTTATGCGATGGAGCTCCTGATTGCCCTGATGGTTATGATGAAGACCCTCGCCTGTGCACAGCAGGCATGCTTTTGCTTTGTTTGATTATCATTAAAATGCCTACGTGGAAGAATATGGCTTTTCATCGGTCTCTGTCTCATTTCAGCAAAACGGCCTCCGGTTGAAGAGACGGCAAATTTCCTACAAAGTTTGCTAGCCAATCATGGACCGAACTATTTGGAGAAGTTGTTTGGTAACAAAGCCAGGGATGCTTTAGCACCATTAGGTGGCGTGCAGCAGGTTGCCGTTGCCTTATCCGGTAAGCTATGGCAATAGAGAGATTAAATAGCATGTAATGTGGCTAATTTAATGACGTTTCATTTCCAAGTGACATAGGCACTGATGTCCTACTTGTTCTCTCTAGTGACTTTTATTCATGGAGGCCATTACATGCCATTTAATCTCCCTGTTATTCATGACTCATCAAGCTTCATTTTATTTTGGTGAAATCATTTTGAGCTGTTATTAGCAGAGAGACAACCTTTTCTATCGGGGAGTTACGTATATGTATAGGGAGTGGCAATTCCATTATAAAATGTGATCCGAGCCGCGGCACCGGTTGGGTATCATCACCTTCCCAGCCAGGTTAATGATTTCCCTGGATTCGAGGCTAGAAATTCGAATGTTTCACCGCCATCTTCGGATTTTGTATGCTCCATTGATTCGAATTTGGAATATGTTGAAAGTGATCATAATTTATAAAATCTAAAAGTCATTTAATTTAATTTTTCCAATCTTGAAATTCCACTCCAAAATGTTGAAAAAGCGTGCTTGAAAATGTCATCGATATTCGTCCAATAGAAGATGCGCCATGAAACTCGAAGATGACGTCGCTATGACGTCACCAACGGCCTGCTATGACGTCAATAGGGGGGGGCAGCGCCTCACTACCAATTCAGCATACCGATTTCCACTCCCTGTACATATACCTCATTGCTTTCTATGTGTATACCAGTGACTCCTACAAGAATCCTACATGTACAATTTGTTTGAATTGTATTGAAATTAGGGGAGACCGGGGCGAGTTGATGCACGAGGCGGGTTGATTCAGTGCCAATTACTCAATAGCGGAGAAAGCAAATATTACGGCGCTCCCATTTTCAGATTAGCCATCAATTTCACTTCAATTTCTGGTGCTTTCGTCGCTTTGTTGCTATTTTTGGTTGAAATAGAAGAAAATATCACTTTTTGGGCGTCTTAAGTAATTTTCATCTTTCTCATATTGGGCTCTATAACTCATAGACTTGTAAGTTTCACGAAATCGTCTTGCATCTGTTAAATACAGGTATGTTGGAGGTTAACAGCTGTGTGTCAAGTTTTTCTCAAAGTGACCTTGATAAGCCGGAAATGCGGAATCTTTCATGGAGCACAAAATGGGGCGGGTTGATGAACGTACTGCGGGGCGAGTTGATGCGCTGTGCATTAACTCACTCCAGCATATTTGAAAAATAAATAATTATTTATTTGTCAAATATTATTATAATCAACTCCGAAAATGAATAATAACGCAAATAATAAATGAATAAATAATAAATATCATAATATAATAATAATAAACACATCTTTTTTCATAATAAATAATAGTAACAATGTTAATGATGTTTTTGTTTGTTTGTTTGTTTGTTTCTCCCCGCCCCCAGAACAATGAGGAACTACAAGTTGTAAAACCAAAAGAGGGAAAGTTTAGCATGAAATATGTGTTCCCCTGCAATTTATTGCGTTTTAAGCCTCTGAACTGGGTGCATCAATTTGCCCCGTGTTGTGCATCAACTCGCCCC
>WWPM01024216.1:0-32290 GCA_023279145.1 Glomeris maerens | reverse complement strand
TCACTTATCACAGTCCAGAGACTACAATCATTGTGTTTTGGCTGCGCACTTCCTCATATTCATATTCATTGAAAGTAATTTAGTTGGAAGGAAACATGGAAGAAAACGGTATTGTTCCGGATTTAATTGATGTTGCACCATCAGCCATCATCAAAGTAAAGTTAATTGGATTTGGGAATGATTTAAAGTTTCAGTTTTAAAGTGAAATATTTATGGTGTAATGTAAGGTATCATACCGAGGGGGGTTGGAAGTGAACATGGGAAATGAGCTGACTCCAACGCAGGTAAAATATATGCAATTTATTTATAAGGTTCCTTATAATGGTATCAAGTATAATTATACTCAAATTACAGGTTAAGGATGCTCCCAAAGAAGTTGTTTTTCCAGCAGAAGATGGCGTCTTATATACTCTCTGCATGTCTGGTATATTTATTAATTTCAGTATAATAGCCTTGACTTTGCACCTTGATCGTTGCAAAATGGGAACACTTGTTTGGACATTTTAGATCCTGATGCTCCAAGTCGAATTTCACCCGAAAGAGAAGTTAATCACTGGATGATCGTCAACATTCCTGGAAATGATATAGAGAAAGGAGAGGTTTTGTCCAATTATGTTGGGTCTGGTCCACGATTTGAAACTGGTATATAATTTTCCGTATTGAAATCCATGCAAATTTTTATTTACGTAATGAAAATGTTATTTATTATTAATAGGTTTGCATCGTTATGTGTTTCTGGTTTACAAACAACCAGGAAAACTGACGTGTGATAAAGCACGCTTCTCTAGGAATCCAGATAATAAGGAGCGTGCAAAATTCACTATTCGCAATTTTGCCAAAGAGTTTGGTCTCGGGAATCCAGTGGCGGGAAATTTCTATCAAGCTCAATATGACGATTATGTTCCCGAGCTTTATAAGAAACTGCAAAAAGTAACCGAGTAACTCCTCAATTCTGTGTGTAGAGAGCAGAGTAATGTGCTAATAATTGAATATAAAGTATCTTTTGCAGTGCGAATATTTTCAATGTTCGTTTGCGAATTTTAGAATTTTTAAATTGCCTAACCAATATGCGTCATTTGAATTGCGGATCCTGATTGGCGGTTACTGTAGACTCCGCCTATTTAAAGGCTTGTCAAGTGTCCTCTAGCCGCCGGTGGAGGGCGCTCCTGTCGGTGTAGTTGTGCGAAGGTAAGTGAAAGTAACAGGATAGAGCCGTAGGAGTATTGCACCAACCAAATAAAATTGTGACGTCATCTCGGTACCTCCGTCACAGACCCAAGACGCTTTGTGACGTCATCATGGTGCGTGCGCCCCTGATTAGCTGGCAGAAAAACCAGTCCCGTTGGCATGGCCTGCAGTTGCGCAACTGGAGTCGATTTGGAGGCAATCGCTTAGTTTTCGTGCATGAAAATTATTATTGTGTGTGGGGAAATCATGAGAAATTGGCAATGCCCGAGACTCAGTTGTGGGCCGTGACAATCCGAGGTCGAGTTTATAAGCTGAGCACAAACAGTAAACAATGGCAGGAGCTGGCAAATGTAGGCATGGATTTCAAGAGGGTCTCTGCTGTGGCCAAAATCGCATGGGCCATCGGAGGAGACCACCAGCTGTACGTGTTCGTCGTCGATTCCGATGTTCCTATTCGTATCAAGGAAGTTTCTTACGAGAATCAGGTGAATAGAGCGCTAAATTAAACACACTTTGACGAGAAGAAAATTATTTAAATGTGTTAATACTACATATGTCAAGCGCACGTGATGTCATCCGTCTAGTATACGGCCTTGTATAAATTTACTGCGGTTTAAATAACTATAGTTTTCCAAGACCCATATATTAGAACAAACTGCAGTTTTCCATGGATAACTGCAGTTTTTCCCATAAAATAACTGCCGTAATTTTTTTAAGGGTAGTTTTGTTTATATGGATACAAATATCTACAGTATCAAGATTTTTACTGCTTATTATTCCAGGATACTATTGGAAATTTCCATTAATGCCCACTAAATTAATATGACTTACGTACAATCGTTTATTTTCTTTTTGTCCATCCACTCGTTTCAACACAAGCCGCATTGAACAAAATTAATTGGGTTTTATTTTAGTTGCAATGAATCACCGAATGCCAATTTAACGAGATATTTATCTCGATCGAGTATGACTGCTTCGTGTATGTACATGTACATATTGATTAAGTATACATTATATAATAATGCTTTGTTTATGTCAGCGGTGGAATCCACGAGATGGCTTCTGCAATCTTCTTTTGCCAACTGATAGACCACATTGGAGTTCCCAAGATGGACTGACAAGTCGTGTGAAGGAATCGATTAAATTGCCTACTTTGAGCTGGCAATGGGAAGATGACTGGTACATCGAAGACACATTAGACGGGCATTATTTAGGATCAGAGGTTGTATACAGACCATTGAATGCATCAGATTATAGTGTAATACGCCAATAAATATTGCATACGGCTATATTTTGTTGTTGATGTAGGGATGGACTTACGCTATCGATTTTCCCGCGACTTACGGACAGGACAAGACATGGCTGTCGTGCGTGCGCAGACGCAAATGGGCAAGATACCGGCGTTTTACCTCCTGCAATACGTGGTCTACTGTGAGTATTGATTTTCAATGTAAGATGCAATTTTTGCAATTCGCTGGATAAGTATGCAGTGAAAATAGCACGTTTCAGGTTCCCAATGTCCACGATGATCCTGTTCAAGAGCCATTCATAGACATTAGTATTGGAGGACTGGAGATTCCCGGAGGGGATGGAGACACACTGGCAGTTTGGTCGGTTACAGTTCTAGGCCGAGTAAGCATATATGTGATGCGAAGATATTTGCGTATTGTATTTTAAAATTTTGTAGTTTCTCACTCGTGTCTTTGCAATTGAAGGTGATGTTTCGGGAAGGAGTCGTTTGGAACTGTCCCGAAGGGAGCCGGTGGGTGCATGTGCCAGTTGATAATGGAGCAGAAATCAATCAAGTATCTGTGGGCCCAACGGGACTTGTGTGGGCCGTCAATTGGAACGGCGATGCGTTGGTTCGCCTTTCCGTTACAAGAAATAGTATTTACGGTCAGTTCCTTCTAACAGTATTCCCGTTGCAAGTTCTATTACTTGAAAAAACTTTCGAATTAAAGTTTGGAAGATTTAACCAAACACGTGCACTGAAATATAAGTAATTTTAGGTTTGTCCTGGACTACCGTGAATCCTCCTAGTGTTGGATCCAAACTCTTGCAAGTTGCCGTCGGAACAAATGTGGTGTGGGCTGTAACAAGAGAGGGAAAAGTATGAAGAAACTGTTGTTGTAGTAATAAACAGTGTTATCCTAGTTAATTTTGTGATGCATAATATTTCTCCTTTATGTTCGCAGGTTTGGTTCAGGAAAGGCATTAGTGGACACCATTCGGGAACCGGTGAAGAATGGGCTACCGGTTCAGGGTGGGTAGAGATGGTAGGGGAAATGAGCCTTATATCGGTTGGGCCAAATGATCAGGTAATAATGACGTAGTGTAACAAATTCCGTTTGTTAGTTTATAATTTGCAGTTTTTTGCCTTCAGGTTTGGGCTGTGGGTCGAGATGATAGAAGTCTGTATTTTCGTTCTGGAGTTACTAGTACAGATTTGAGTGGGAAAACGTGGAAACCTATTTTACTTCCTGTGCTCAATTCTAACATAAATTGCAATTTTGCGGACTCGATTTTATGTGGCAATGTCTCGCAAGAAGCAAACGCAATCGAGGATCACGTCGATGCCCTGAACGACAACTTTGATAAAGATTTGAATTTGGAAGATCGCATAAATGCTGGTGGACAAATTTCTACAGTAATCTCTCCGGAAGAAGAAAATGACGCTGAAGCTGAAGCAACGGATGATGTTTGCGGTTTTGTTGAAGATATATCCGAGTGTGAAAATGTACCTGAATCGGACAATTTTCCAGTACGTGTATCTCTAGCTGTCACCTACTAATAAAGTTCTACGAGTTTGGAAATTGACAAATCTGCGATTTGCAACTTTCATAGAGAGATTCATCGCGTACTTCTTCGGAGGATTATGGCTACTACGATGATTCATATTTGGACGGTACGATCTCGTGGACTTGGGTGAGCGGTGGCGGCTGCATGATAGAAGAACAAGGTCCTCCCAATTGGTTTTCTTCAGGTTGGTTTCAGTTATAATTGCAATCAGACTTGTTACATTTGTGTATGATTTTAATATTCAATTAATTTAAAGGTCTGGTAGCACAAGCTTCCACTTCCAATGAGCCTTGGCATAAGGAAATAGTGGACTTGCTGTTCAGGAGAAAATCCGTCGAAATGGGCCAGTTTCATCATTTTGAACATGCTGTGGAAAGGGTTAGTTTATATTTTGGAAATTGCCAATTGGTTGGTTTTATAAACGTCTTTGTTGATTTGATACTTGATGAAATATTGGGTTATTATAGGTTTCATGGACTACTACTGGAAAGGCATCGTTGCTGATGAAACAAGAGAACCGATCGATACACTGGGCCGATTGTACATTAGAATTGGAGAGATCCGGTTTGGAAAGTGGACTTGAAAGTGCCGTGTTGAGATGCAGCAGCAAATGGGAGAAAGTATGTTCATATTTTTGAATGCCACTAAATTATCATCCGGTATTTTGCGTGCTCTGTTTGTACTCAATTCAGGGTACTTGTATTTTGATTTCTGAATGCTGAGGCCTTAAAAACTACTTGCGATTAAAAAAATCAAATCTAGTCCTTACAAACATTCAAATACAAATGGTTAAAATCAAGATTTAATCAGTGTACGTAGCTAGTTGTACAATCTTATGAATTTAAATTCTAGCAGATTGGTCAAGTTTTTATGTCTAAATTTAAAGTCTGGGATTCTAGAATAGTAATTACAAAGTTCTTACTTTTTAGAGGTAAAAACTTGTAGAGTGAGCACTGTTAGTGTGATTCGCACATAATTTAAATTCTTGATCGTATTTTGTAACTATGCAATGGTCATAATTGCTGTCTCATGCGGTGCTTATTTAACGTGCAGTTGGATTTAGATTTGGCAAGAGTTTGCAGCGTGATGTGTGCCAGCGATAGGGCAAAACCAATCATGGCCCTTTACTATCCACTGTTAGGGCCAAGTAAAAATCCACTCCGCATTGCGTTTTTCTCTGACGTTGATAAAGACGATTGGGTGAGTTGAGTATATCAGGAAAATCTTTTTCGAATCAAAATATTGACTATTTTAAGGGAATTATGTTTTACATTTTTCAGATTGGAATTATCAGCAGCGCGTGTTGTTCGTTGAGAGAGATCGAA
Source organism: Glomeris maerens (assembly GCA_023279145.1). Classification (NCBI taxonomy): domain Eukaryota; kingdom Metazoa; phylum Arthropoda; class Diplopoda; order Glomerida; family Glomeridae; genus Glomeris; species Glomeris maerens. Next base: position 26,978 of record WWPM01024216.1, on the reverse strand, counting down.
GGCCGGCCAAGTAATAATGCAATTTGGGCCACAACCACAAAAGGCGACATCTTTGTACATGAAATAAGAGCAGATTCTGTCAATACTGTCTCTACTCCAGCAGAAATGTGAGTTTACTTGTATATTAGGTACTACTTTTGCATTGCAAATTTGATCTACAGTGGCGTTGTTAATAAGGGTTCAGGTTTTGGAGACAATGTAGTGGTCATCTGGAAATTGTGGAATGTTGTTCAGCAGCTGTTGTCTGGGGTCTCGGTTACAATAACGTAGCGTGGGTTTATACGGGTGGATGGGGAGGAGGATTTGTTAAAGGCAAGTTATTTGTGCCCAACAAAAATTTAGAAATCTCACAATATGCATGCAACGAAAATATGATTTTTACCAGGGTTGGACACGAGCAGCAACGAAGGCATTTACCCGATGCACGATTCTCGGTACATGTACATTTACGAGAATCAACGATGGAACCCGTTAACTGGTTTCTCCTATCGGGGATTTCCCACTGACCGTTACATGTGGAGTGACCGCACCGGACGGTACGAGTGCACCAAAGAGAACACAAAGCTTCCTTCAGCACACTGGCAATGGGTGATTACGCAGACATCTAATTTTTGTGAATTTCTACAAGGGCACTTTTTAAAGCTGGGTTATAAATTTGGGCAGATTTCCGATTGGACCGTGGATTACAACACTGCCGGTGGCGTGGACAAAGATGGGTGGCAGTACGCGAGGGACTTTCCGATGAAATACAGTGGCATTAAAGGATTTACGGATTACGTTCGCAGGAGAAGATGGCACAGGTAAATTGCATGTTGAAAGTAATTACAGGTTAATTGTAATAAGATGATTGGTTGGGGATTTTAGGAAAAGCAAGTACTCTGTTAATGGTCCTTGGCAGGAACTTAATTCAGTGGCTTTGAACGATATTACGATGCAAACTGATGATTCGTGTTCTACAAGCGCTAACATTCAGGTTTGGGCAGTGTCTACAAAAGGAGAGGTTTTATGTAGAAGAAATGTGTCGCAGTCATGTCCACAGGTAAATACACGCATCATAAATTAGGATACAAGTTTGTAGCCATGAATTAAAACAGTGATTAATGAATTAATGTAGGGGACAAGTTGGGATCATGTGAAAACTGATTATTCTGTGCGCAGCGTGAGCATTGGTGGTGAATCGAGACTTTGGGTTGTGACGACAAATGGATCGGCCATGCTAAGGCAAGGGATTACAGACAAATTACCAACAGGTAAGTTTGTTTTAATACAGTAATTGTATGATTTAACATTTAGTTAATTTAATGCAGAAAAGTACAAAAAATATTTGAGAATAGGATGCAGGTTTAGTTATTGTTGACTTCAGAGTAAGCCAGTGTCACATTAATATTGACATTATTAAATGTGGGTGGTATAAATTTAATTTCAAAATTAAACTATGCTAGTCACCAAAATTAATGAATGCACAAGACTATTTTCTTGTTTAAATTGTGGGATTTGTTTGGTACATAAACGCAGGAAATTTTTCTCGATATTTATTGGCTGTTTTATTTTATACTCAATTTGAAGGTTTGCAGTGGTTCATAGTCGATGCCCCATTAAAAAACCCATTGTGTCAAGTGTCGGCAGGGACATCTTCCGTTTGGGCCGTTGATGCGAACAATGGTTTGTGGTTCCGAATGGAAATCAAGCCAATATTTCCTGAAGGAACAAACTGGAAATTTATCTGCGGCGGAGTGCGCAAGGTTTCCGTAGGGAAAAATGATCAGGTAAAAACTTTATTCAGACTAATGGATTTTTGCAATTAAATCAAACCAATTTCAAGTCTCTAAGAATAATAACTTTACTATTATAATTGATTACAGGTCTGGGCCATCATGGAAAATTATGGGAATTCTTCTTGCGTGATTGCGCGCCGAACAGGAATCACAGGCGAGGATAAAATCGGAGCCGGATGGGAATACGGCATTGGCGTAAGTTTAATTAGTTTGGTTGTGTAATTTTAAGTTCCATACTTCCCAAGATGAGTTTCGGCATGGTCATTGTTTACGTTTTGCAGGGAGGTTGGAATCACATCTGTAGTCGAGGCTTTTCCCCACTACATTAGCACTAACATTTTAAATCTTGAGAGAGCAGCGTTTTATCTCATTTTTCCCCCCTGACCCGAAACTGTGATAAGATTGTCACCTTAAATATTGACGTAGCCAATAGCAGGGTCAATCAAGAAAGAGGTATTCCACATTGGATGGATCCATAAATAAATGACTGTATAACCAAGAAAAAATTATCCTATATGATCCCATGCGTAAAGTAGTGAATGTAAACTGCAGGCGGAAAGTCAAGAAATCAACTAAAGATACATTCCAGGCGAGGGGTTTTATATGTTTATTATTCTGGAACTATTGTATACACAAAAACTTCTGTACACACTGAACGTACAAAAAAGATGAATTGGCAGATTCTATTTAGCAAATTTACAGCTATGATTTATTCCCATTCATCTTGTAACACGTTCACTGCATCAAACAAGTATATTTGCTCAAAATTACTCCTATTGCCCGAGTAAATCGGGATGTAATTATACACAAGGTATTTCTGTTCATCTTCTTCATCGGCAAAGCTGTGCGTGTTCTTTCGTGCTGCAATGTACCATTTAAAATTGATTGAAATACAGACTTCAGAAAGAATGTTCCATTGTCAAGTTTCAATTTGGATAACATTTACCTTCATTGACAAAAAAGTTGGCCATGTGCTGAGAAACGCGTATCCCTTCGTAACTGTGCGGAATTGAAGTTTCCTTCGTACTCCATTCGAAGTTGTTCTTTTCGGGATGCCATTGTACACCGTAAATGGGATAATGCTTAACTGGAAGTATTTGGACATACTCATTATTATAGAAATGAATTTGATGTAGAATATAGATGGATGGGCACATACATTCTATGGTAGATATGAATTCCAGATTATTCCTGTCTTGGTTTGTAGACAAGATTTTTGCTTTAGAACCCAGTTTGGCCTTGTTGAATTCCTGTTTGTTAATTTTTTTAGCAAAGCAATTTGATTACACATTGCTGACAGCTACTGGTAATAAATATTTAGGCAATTATACCTCGATTGTAAGACAAAAGTGATGAAAGTTGGCAGTAACTGGGTAATTAACAAGATATTGAAAGACATCAATCGGCAAATCCTCCCACAATCGACTATCATCGTAATTATCTAGATAAATATTACAATTGTTATTCAAATCCACCAATAGTTATTATTATTGTGTTGGTATAGATTAATTACCAGGCACGCTAAGTGGAAGGGCAATGTCATTTGCTTCGCAAGGTACGAGTATATTAGTTTCATTGGCCAAAAAGTACGAAAGAAGTTCAAAACCCAAGCATGTGCCCCATATTGGAAAGTAATCTCCTTCGTCATTTGCCTGGAAAACAATATTTATCAACAACAAACCCTAATTTTAAAATATAAAAATTTCATGGTGAGTATAGAGGTTCAACTATAATATTGCACCTTCACAGCTTTATTGTAGTATAATTTCCCAATTTCACTATAAGTAGAGTCATTTAATGCTGAACTTCCTCCAGGAAATAATATCCTATATTTAGGTTGAACAATATTAATTATACATTTCAAAAATATATATTTTTAAATTGCATGTGACCGAATGAATTTAATCATTGTGTAATTTTCCAACCCATTAATTCCTTGGAATATTTCATCATGGTAACTTCTGTTCTGAAGCAACCTAAATGAAAAAATACACCAATTAATTTGTAATGACAAATGTAAATACAAACTAAAAACAATTAATATAATTGCAATTAAAATAAGTACAATATTGGAACAACACGAGCTCCTGCTGATTCTATGTATTTCACGTAAGATGCAGCAATGTATGTTTGGTTTGTTTCTTCCACTTGGCCATTTTCTCTGTAGGCTTGAGATAAAATACCTAAAAATGACAATTTGGGTATTGACAGTAGCATGGCATAGGTATCCAATGGCAAAAGCAAAATTTACAGCGCTCTTGAATTGCGCTTGTTTAATTACCAATTATTGGTCGATCGTTGCATAGAACCCCACTGATTAAAATAAATGTAACGATTGCACAGTGCCACAAAACCATTTTCTCCTTCGTTTCCGACCTCATCAATGTCGTTCAATGTGAATGGGAAAGAAAATTATGAAAGTAAATAGGATATCATCGATATATCGATATAACCATCGCCTAAAAACAAGATTCGAATCCAAGATGGCGGCGAGCAAAAGTGACTTTTTGACGCAGTACAAAACAATATCCAGCAAATTGAAAAAGTAAATCATTATTCTGTTTATTTGTATTTGTGGCGTTGGATTGTGCCCCGTTTTAACTGGATCTCTGTATTGTCCTCATTTTAGGAGGTTTCTTCGAAAACCAAATATTGCGGAAGCGAGTGAACAATTTAGTAAGTGCGCATTTGCGGGTTTTGGCAAATCTACGTACTATATTGAATGATTTATTTTATCTTGATAACCCAGGTAGCCTTGCCAAACAACAACAGCAACAAGAGTGTCCACAGTATGCGGGTTTCAGCTGCCTTGCACTTGCAAGGTAATGCAGATTTTAGCAAACATTTTCAAATTTGTGTACATAATTACTTAATTATCGCTGCATATATGCAAATTCATATGCTGCAGACCAGCATAAATAGCGTTAAAGAAACATTATCAATTAACCTTTAAAGTATGTTTATGATATTTCAATTGGCAGGTGTGAGCAAACCATTGGGAACTCTTCCGGAGAATCGCAAGCTCTTTTGGATGCAGCACGGCTGTTCGTTGAAGCAGAGCTTCAAAACCGAGATTTGCAATGTCCCACTTTCAACGAGTATCTAACAGCTGCCATCAACTGCTACAATCAAGCCATACAGTATTATTACCAACGTGCACAATATATTATTGAGTCTTGCATTTCAAACTATTTTATTCAGGGTACACATCGATCAAAAGCACGCGGGTTTGGCAGCTGCGCTCTGTCTCGAAGTAGGCAATGTGCTGGAAAAACTGGCAAGATACGGTGAAGCAATTCGGTATTTTCAACTGAGGGCCGAGCTTCTTGTCCAGGTAAAATGTGGAAATGGTATCTCAATGTAAATCCACTAATAATGGCCATTTTCCAGAGCCCTTTGGAACATCTGGATGCGCTCGACATGACAGCGCGTTGCTTCATTTCAACAAGTACCGCATTGTATTGCGATTGATGCATTTATTTGGATCAGAATTTTCACCTGCGTTTCTTTGCTTTAGGTGATTACGACAGTGCATTGGTAACACTAACTGAAATCTCGAATATCATACACAAAATGGCATCAAGTCCAGCCAAACCGATCGGGGTGTACAGCGACCTTCTAGCAAAGTGTGAAATAAGCCGAGTGTTGCTCTTGTTACTTTTACAACCAACCCCTCAAAGGTTGCAACCTGAAAATGCAGATCTACTGGAAAAATACACATGGGAGACTGATATCCCTGGTAGACGTTTTTTTTCTTCAATTACTCATTTAACAAATAACAAAATCTTAATTAAACCCATTTTGTTTGAAAATCAGTGTCGTACCTGTCCCAAGATTTATTTCTTCTCATGCAGTCAGTCGTGGTGAGTTTATGAAAAATAAATTAGGAACTTAAATGGCTAAATCGGTTACATTATCCACCAAAAATAGCGTTTTTAAATTACCTGCGTAATTAAACATACGTAGTCATTTGCAATGCGTACCCCCAGTTTTGTGTATTATTAATAAAATCACTCTGCTACATTATATTGGTATTAAGTGAGTCATTGCAATTATATTTTAATATTGGTTACAAGTTTCTGATATGCAAATGTTACACTGTCACGGCAAACATGAAGTTTGTATGTACGACATTTGGGTTTCAGATGGCGCACCAATCGTGCGATCTGGAATCCCTAAAAGCGCTTCAAATCGATCTTTGGTAAGTAAAATAGCTGAAAACATATTTCAGCCTTCACTTTCTATCAATTCTAAATTACGTCGTTTTGTTGTTAGGCCATTGCTAACAACGCAGCAAAATGACGTCTTGGAAGCGCTTATCTCACAAATGGCAGCCAAAATATCATAGGAACCATCTTTTTTTTTTGACGTATCATGTGAAAAAGCTACACAAAGACCTTCACAATACGATTCCTCTGCCTTCAAATAAATATATTTATATGAAATGTCACTAACGTGCTATGTATGTATGAAATCACCCAGAAATTTCCATTTTCAGTATACTTGAAAAAGAGTTTTTAAATATATTAGTTATTAGATTTGATTCGAATTATTGCGAAAACACCTTTCTTAATAAGGTACCAAGTATGAAGATAAGCTTCTAAGTACGGAATACTCTGCGTCAAATCACAACTTCTCATTTGCTTTTCTTTTTGGGGGAATTCGGAGTGCTACCAACGCGACTGCCCCTGCGTCGGCTGCTGATCCAGCGACCCAGCAAGTAAAAGAAGACTATGAGGATGTGGCCGGTGAAGTAGATCGAGGCCCAGAAGTTCAACGTGGAGTCGATCTTGAGTAGATAGAATGCAATGCCCATGTAAGAGAAAGCCTGCATCTTGAAAAACCATCCGATCCAGTCGTAGATCGCTTCGCCTTTCGGCGTTGCGCCGCTTCTTAAGGCTTTGGACATTGAGGCTTCGGCACCCATCACGAACGGCACCGTGAGCAGTGACAAGTAGTAACCGGGGTACACACCGTGCCAGAAAGCACTGGTCAGCATGGTAATAGCCACCCTGTCGCAGCAAATAAATGTAAGTGCTATTTAATCTCCCTATTAACAACATTCTCGGACTTAACAAGATCCCCTTAATGCTTTAGTTATTCAGCGATTTAGTAATTCGGGAGCAGCGGTGAAAACCAGAATGTAAGAAATTAAAGCCACAGGTACTTGCTATCAGATCATCTTAACGTAATATAACGATATATAACGATGCGTGGAAAAATTTAGTTGATAATATCTAGAATTTGTATATTTTGGTTCCAAATATTCATTTTTTTTCTCGAATTCTAGGATTTCTAAGTGAAAATAGTACCTAATACATTGTATAATAAATTCTTAAAGAACTGCCGTATGCACCCACCTGTAATGTATACCGAAACTACTAACCGGAATCGTTTGCTTGGTACTCGTTTATGGATGAAGATGGCCAACCAATACTGAACGGTCATGTTCCAACAGTGCATTCCTTCTCGGACCGTGGGTGTGAACTCGGAACCGTGCACGTCGATGTTATGCACAGCTTTGTAATTGTATTCGGCCTTTTGCAGCAACTCTTCACTGCCGCTTCTGTAAGTGTAAGTGGAGGGTAGTAAGAAGGCGGAAAAGGGGATAACAATTGACAAGAGCTTAACAATGCATCTGGCTCGAAAAATGACCACATGCAAGCGTGTCTCACATCCTGTTTAAAGCTTCAAAGTCGGTGGGGCCTTGCCCAGGACGTGGTTTGCTCTCGGCTGGATAAGCCCCCAGTCCAGCTGACAGCGCTTGACATTCAGACAAGATAAACCCCGTGTAGATACGCATGCGAAAGGTGAAAAACAGAGGGGTCATGTACCACAGACGATACAGAATGCTTCGGCCGAAAATCTCTTCGGATTCCGCATACTAGTGTGAGTAGCAACAGTACGAATTACAATGTGGAGCGAACCCTTGAAAATAGCCGAAAGCCGTTTGCAGAACAAAATGATATTCCATATATGTACATACATTACCTGCAATGGGAATAATTTGTCGGATATAAGATACAATACGGCGTAGAGTGGCGCGTATTTAATCCGGTCCATGAAGAACACTTTGTGTTTGACATAATCTCCATAAGGGGAATGTACCATGTCCCAGTACGTTCTGTACTTGTAAAATGGCCCTGGAATACGTATTTAGGGAATAACAAATCACGATACTACTATACCAAATTGATGGAGTTATATGTAGGAAACATTTTACCCGTTAAGACTCCTACGTGACAAAAAGCATAGTGGAATATATCCATGAAGTTTGGTTGGATATGTTGGTATTTATACTCGTTACTTTGGCTTGTTGGATCATCTTTCTTCATCCGCCATGTGTCATGCATTTCGAAAGCCATGCTCACTACCTGTAAAACATTGATTGACGTGCTGTATTATTCAAGGCAAGCTTGGAAACATTAATCATTAATCTTTGCACGACATTGTAATTGTTGTAGCAGACAATGTGGATGTGATTTATAAACGCAAATTTCAGATATGGAAGTGTGTGGCTACAATGTGCTACTAATTACTATACATATTTCCAGAGTGACACTTGACATTTTCCCAATTGGCAAAAGGGGCTGTGAAGAATTGTGAATAGTAAGGAGGGTTCACTGCTTTTTGTTCATAAAGGAATATTTATTCATTATGCAATACATCAGCCAGTGATTCAATTGATATTCTACTTCAGGGTCAAAATTTTCCAATGACTTAATTAAAGTTGTACTTCTGGATTATTAAGAGTGATTTGCTGTAATGTTTAATTTTATGAAATCCTAAAAAATTTAACCTTTACATGCATGGACCTATTGTAATTATTGTTGTCATTTTCTAATTCAGAACGAATTTAAAATGGACTATTTTGCATTAATGATCGATAACAAAAATTGCATAATATCGTATTTGGCATATAAAATGTGATGTAGAAAGTTGTGCAAATACCGTGGAACGCGAAATCATTTTATTTTTCATTTGCATAAATACAATTTGCCAGAATTATCTTCCACGGTTATGCAGAAAAGGCAACATTATTTTGTACATCCTCCTTCCCCCTCTGTAAATAACGCGCTTTGGACGCGTCCAGGGCAAGTCGACTACTTACGCCAGGGGAAGGAAGGAACAAAGGCGGCAGAGTCCCGTGCTTACAGAATAGAGCGGCTCAATTTTGGAGTCAAATTTTTTCATTGCATCGCAAAGCAAGTTGTATTTGTACAAACCTTGAGTGTGAGCATCATCTGAATGGCATTTGTGTGCGAAGGAGGCATCGGTAAACCGAGAATCCAAGACATGCGGAAAAGAGCCAAATACACGAAGCTGAACGCCAAGCTCAGCAAATGGCAGTAACTGCACATCAAGGTAGTAGTACAGGAAAAAAAATACGCTCGTTGTTAGAATATAAAAAAAAGCCAGTGATGCGGTATTTTGAATTGTGTGCAAATATACCGGGCGCTGAATAGTAGCACAAATGCGGCGTTGATTAGGGTTAAGAAGATGGGATGTAAAATGTGAATGCCGGACACGAGAGCGCAAAATGAAAGTCCAGTAATGGTACTGGCCCATTGTCTTTTCCAAGCTGCTCCTTGAATACTTCGGATAAACGGGCCCAATGCAATGGACAGAACCAATAAGCACAAGTATACGATATCGTCCCAATCCATGTTGCCAAGTCGCCGATTGACCCACTTTCACCTCAATGATGCGCCGTTGTGCCCACTTTTTCCCTTTTTCCCCCCCGGAGTTGGTTCGATGAAAAACCCGGCCGGGAAGCGATGCAACAATCGCCCGTTCAGCGACTAGCTCCTCCTCTTTAGCGCCTGATTGGTTAATCTGCATCGCCTCATTCCCCATTGGGTGTTGGGCGCCGTCTGGCGGACGAAGTTCGAAGCGTGCTGATTAAAAAACGTGTTGGGGTGGATTTGAGCCAAGATTGGAGCAATTGATTATAAATTCGTAATGCTGCCATTTTTATTTGAATTTAGATACTTTGTTCACGATATGGCAAACACAAATTTTTCTTATTATGACCAGTTTCAGCTCACATTTTCGCGTTTTGTGTAATTTACACGTGGTAAATTTAGCAAGCGTGAAACGTGGCGATTGCTGATTTGCTAATTACATTTTGCAGCGTCACCTGGCGCTCGAAATTGAAAGCATGGAGGTATACAAGGAAGGTTTTCTTGCTTTCCTCCATAATGATTTATTACATTTTTTTAAGTAGGTAAATAGCACCGCATGGATGGTGCGAATTTTTTGAAGACACGTTTAAAATTCAGAATTGTTATTAACCAGACTCTGTGAATTGGTTTTTAGCCGTGATTGAAATTTCAACAAAGGATGAAGTTTGTTAACAAATAGTCGCCAGCCTGTGTTGAAATGTTTATTATCCACTGTGGGTATAGTACTAGTAGTACTAGCCACAGGAAATGGAGTCACATATGCCAAGACAGGTGTCTATATTTATTAAGAAAAAATATCCAAGTGCCTGCTGGGCCCTGTTGTTGACATGTCTTATTCTGCATAATAATCAGTTTGGAGCAAGCAGAAATTATTGTCATTCAAATGAAGTCGTGCATGCATATATATGTGTGTGTAAGTATTTCTTCCTTTGAGGTGTATTTTTGGCTACAACAAGGGCATCTTATTTGAGGATAAATAGTATTTTCCTTTAACGACAAAGAATATGTTTAAGGAAGGAAAAGACACTAGTGGCTCAGTAGGCCTATGAGAACATTGCAATATACTAATAGACTTCCGAATTATTACTTTGAATTTTTCAAGGATTTGGTTTTCCTGTGATGCAAAATTAATCGTTTATTTTTCTATTTTTCATCAATAAGATGTGTTCGATCACAATTTGATTTGAATTGCAAATAGATTTATAAAGGAGAAAACCTTGTTTTTTTACAGTGTAAAACTCTAATTATCCAAACTTTGCTTTGAGCAAAACAAATTTCGGTTCTGAAAGCATGTTATTAATTTAAAACAACATTGTTATTTATTAAAGCTAATACAGTACACTTTTACTGTATCCTATAAAAATATTGTACTTTTTTAAGTACTAATTACTTTTTTTTCAATTATTATCCTGTATTTGGTTATCCGGATCGAGTCTGGTCCCAATTAATGCGGATAATTGAACCTTATACTGTGTTTGATTTTGTTTCCTAGGCCTGCATGATGCAATTTTTACGTTATTATTATGAATTTAGAGGTGACTTGTACGCTTTTTCAACGAATTGCGTTGCAGGCAACACCGCTGTATGACGTCAATGTTTGTCAGTAATGTTTTTGTTCGCCCTTTTGGATTTCTTTATCGTTGATTTTTTTTTATTCCCTTCTGATGTGAGCATATAATATCGTATGAAGGGCAGGCAGGGGAGGTTCCTTTGGAAATTTATATCGCAGCTCCATAGGGAAATAGATTTTTCTGAACGGAATTTTTAGGCCAGCTTTTCATTACAGAAATATTTCCAACGATTGTCACTTTTCTGATTCTATAAATGATATATTTTTCTCTGGTGTAGTATAGTAGAAAACCGGATCGAGAAAGAAAAGTGCATGTTGGAGGATGTATTTCTTTCTTATTATTATTCTTACTCAAAAGTGGGCGTGATCGAAACGAAAAAAATAACGTTGAGCGAAAACAGGTGCAGCGCCGTCTGGTTGTCATTTTTTGAACGCTTGTCTCGAAAAGATATGCTGCATTAGGGTTATTTATACATTTGCGTTTGTGTTAAATGATTAATAATAATTACAAACTACAATTGAATGAAAGGCGGATGTGACGATTTAGGAAATTGTTTATTGTTTTGTAAAGAATGTTGTTGATAAAAGCATAAATTTCTTGACAAATGAATATCCACAGATAAAAGAACACCTGGTAAAACTAATTGATGTTGCGTTTCAAAATCGTAATGTTCAAAATGGATTTATTGATGCAAATTTATAAATTATTACGCAGATATCAATACATTTGCATACAATATGTTCGTAACAATGTCTACATTTTAAAAACAATTATTTAGTTAGTGCAAATGCTATTCTATATCCTTATATGATTTTATCATCGCATTATTTTATATGTTAGGTGGATCTTGGTATAATAACAATGTAGAATTCCAGCATATATCCTTGTAACAGAAAACAATTCCAAATCCCAAAAGCAGGAAATTGATAAAACTAAAGATATGCTTACTATATCTTTTTGTTTTAAAAAATGTGATTGAATATTAAGATGATTCATTGAAAATGATTTTCTTGTCATGAAAGCATGCTAGTTTTTATAGTGCATACCAATTTAGTTATCGTGCTTTTATTACCTTTGGAACAGTTAGCAATTATTGCGAAACCTACATAGGAATTTATTCCACCTTGCGTTTCCATTAGTTTTCAACTACGAAATGTACGCCCAAATATGATCTTTTTTTGTATCGCCTTTTATTGCTTACGTTTGCAAGAAATTCTTGATGGTTAAGAGCAATTTGGTGGTGTAGGAAAACTTGCAATTTATTCGCGTACATTGCACTTCTAATTAAAAGTAGAAATGTGGGTAGAGAATAGTTTGAATTGCTTAATATCTTATCGTATACCATGTGAAATCTTCATGGAAATAAATACACATAAGCACTGTTATTGACTATGCCCTATTGCATAGCTATATTTCAATACTATTATTTCCAGATTTTGCTTGTAAATTGATTACAAATAAGGTGAATAGCCCAAGGAATGGAAATATTAGTTTTATGATATGAAATCGGTACTTTAATTACAATGTCATAAACTTGCAATTTATTACATTTCAATTTCATGATAACCATCAAGAATGTCTAAACGGCCAGAACTTCATTTGTAATGAGTTTTAATGGTTTTAATGACTAAACAGGTTTGATTTTAAATGAATATCTACAAAGCAATGCCTTTTTGACCATTGTTCAATTAAAGAATATGCACTGGTTATATTTTTAGGTTAATTCACTCATCTGTTCTGGGGTTTGTTAGATATTGCTGGTGATTTAGCTTTGAAATTGGTATTTATTTCGAAGAAGAAACTATATTACGTAATATAACGTGTGGAATTTTTCTTGCTCAGGTTGCACCCAAGGAAGTGTGTGCATGTGTGTACAAGTGGCAAGGGGAGAAATGTGGGAGAGGGTGGGGATAAATAATATTTTTGTAAAACCAGGTGTGAGATGTAAAGATTAAAAGTAGTTCTATGTGCAGACCTATACTATATACTATATCAAGAAATCATGGACACTGCAGGGTTGTAAACAAATAACATGGGCACAGAAATTAATGACATTTACATGACCTCTGCAGTGAATAAATGTTTTATCCTTGGAGCACTTCAGAGGTGGGCACCAAAATGCCATTTCTTTTCAACGTGTATAGTAGTATCTTGTAAACATTGTAATTTCACAATAATGATTTAAGAGTTTCCACGAATTTGCCATAAGTGTTTGCAGTTTCTGCTATATTAATTGATGTTCATGCAACGCAACACAAGTGTGTAACCAAAAGTAAGATTGTATTTTGTCAAAGTTGAATACGCGACTTAACTCCAGTTAAATGCAATTGCACACAGGTGGAGTGAGTTTGCGATTATATAGTACTCCTATATACGCATATTGAGAGAGGTTTTTTTCCCCTTAAGCATTTTTGCTGGGATTTCTTGGGCCCATGTAATAATGAAGCGTTTCGTGATGACAACGCAAACCTAAAGTGAATTTGAATGCAAGTTGCTTCATAAGGTTTTCTTCGAATTTTTTTGTCCCTATCTTTTATTTAGAGTTTGTTTTTTTTATTTTATTTCTATCCCTGATATAATTTTCGTGTCTTGGTCCAGAGGAGTTCATGGTAAACGCTTTTTGGTCATTAAGAAGGGGAGGGGGTCATATAAGGAGAAAAAAAAACTTACCCCCTCAAAAACCGTGCCCAGTTTTGCCTCATTGTGCCCCTATATACAAGAGCCCCTAAACTGTATTCATGTAGCCTATAGGAGAAACCAAGGAGAAGTTGGCCATTCTTTCAATGGCCCCACTCACATATAAATGGTGTCAGGTACCAGAACTCCAATGTTCTCATCAACAGCGATTATCCGGCCTTAAGGGATCATTCATAAACGATGTCTCTCTTGTTTTTGGATATTTTAAAACGCCTCTGTCGCTATCTGCATGTAATTACAAAGTGTCATTCGTACATTAAATGCAATTATTGACGAAATGAATTGTAATATGACTTCGGTTTGTCGTCAATTAGTCAAAATTTGAACCTGTTGAATAATCGTATTATAGCCCTATACAGTGAAATTGATTTATTTCTCATTGAATTACGTTTTGACCTGTAATATAACCATCATTGGCTATGGGCATTTGCAGGCGTTTTTGTCAGTTGATGCTTTTTAGAAACTTGGCTGATTTTTGAAATCCAAAATGAATTTGCATGTTTCTATATATAATAAAGGATGATGACCATGTGGTGCATGACTTAAGCCTGAATAAAACTGGTCTGTAGGCCTACTTCAAGTTGAGCTGCTCATTTAAGCCTATAGCATAAATTGAAACTTTAGTGCATGAGTTTGCAGAAACAATTCAAATTCCCTACATAGTTTTCATATGTAGGCCTATATGTGACCAGTCATCTTTCGTATTTTCAAATAAATACAGTTATTTTGCTAGCTGTTCTAAATGCTATAATATTGTGTAGGCCTAACTGGGTGCAATGTAATGGTCATTGAGGAATTTAACACTATAGGAGCGTAGGCCTAATTCGGTTTTCTCAATTATAATTAATCAATACTACGTAGCTGCATGCAGACGACAATTAAACTCATGGGATGAATCTTACCGATGAGACCGCTAGGGGGCAGTAAATAACGACTCGATCCCTTTATTATTTCCAATACGCCCTAAAGGCAAATGCTGCTGGCGCCATCTATGGGGCCATTTCGAACATCTGATTTGAAGGGCAATGCAATACGAGTCTTATTATTAAGAATATTAGATTTCAGGAGCTAATTGGCCCATGGTCACATCAAGCCCAAAACAAACTGAAAACATGTGTTTGCTCTTGTCATTTTTTCTTGATGAATCATACCTAATCAACAATCTAGCGTGTGGATTTTGCGAATATAAATCAACAATTATTTGGTTATTTCATAGTAATTATGAGCTAATATAAAATTATTTAGCAATGTTGACTTCACTAAATATCAATAGCCTCTTATAGATTTTTCAAGAAAATGGTAAAGATGTAATTCGAGCATTCGTAAGTCGAGGTTTTCTTGCAATTCTAGCTAGATTTTTTTTAGATTACTGGTTCTAGCCGAGATTGTCAGGAAATACCAAGGAAAATTCTAAAGACCAATGGCCACTGTGATTTGCTCAGAGGTAGACTATTCTATAGATGATATTTCTTATCGTTTCTGCTGAAAGCATTTGCTCATAGTTGTTTTTTGTGCCATTGTCTGAAGCCTGTATACTATAGCTAAAAGAAGAGGAGAAAACATTTGCTTGTAGGCCTATGTAGGATATTTTTACGACTTCGAAGAAAAATGGGGAAAAGTAAATAGGCCCTATACAAAGGGGGAAAAATTGGCAAAATGTAGGGAGTTCATTATTTTACAGGCCCAATTGGATTTTAGGGGCAGGTCTGCACTGGTTTCCTTTGAATATAACCGAATTTGAAGGCACAAAACTGTTACATATAATGAACTTTACACAACGTTGAATTTGGGAGGTTTGTAGAAAATTGCAGTCGGTTTTAATTATGCAACAACAAAGTATAAAACGAAAAGGCAGCAATCTTTAAATTTTTATGTTTATACATTTTTGGAGACTTGTGCGGCATTTATCCTTTTTTATCTCGCAAATATTTAATGTCGCAAAAGGAAATATAAGTCGGCTGTCAGGACATGTTTATGAAGGGGATATTGCGAAATTACGTCGTAATAATTCGCCCTGAAATGACGCAATTCGCTGCTTCTTGGAAACTAATTTAACAATTAAACCCAAATGACCTTGAAGCTGTCAATGCAAATTTGAATGCTTGTTGAAATGAATTTTGAACCGGGGAAACTTGCAAGGAAGATATTCTCGTTAGAAATTCTAGTTTCGCGCAATGTATATTATTGTAGTTTTTTCGCTTTCTTTTTTATCTTGTTCTGAATTGATCCGTAAACCGGATGTCCGCTCGGTTTGCGTTCTCTTGCCATCTCATCTCATCTGAAATCGCCCGCATTTCAAAACTACTAATTCCCTTTTTGAAAACACAGAACGTCATTTGCGTACGGTCCCTTGCGCCTAAGCCAGTACGGGGGATGCGCGCGATTAGTGGAACAGCCGAATTCTCTTTGCTTCGTGGAATTGCGACCTAAATTTCATCGCGTATCCCACGGCGTTTCCTTTTGGCTTCGCCGACCCCCCGGCTTTGCCACTGTTGTGGACTGCTGACTCATTCTATGCGAACGCGCCAATAGGAACCTGGCGAAAATTTCGACCGACCAATGAGAGTCAGTGTTGACTTTGGCGTGCCACGATGCGGGTCTCTGCTAGCTCCGCTCCCTCCACAGTCCACCCGATGCCGTTTCTTTTCCGTCAGGCTGTGGCATTTATTTTCGGCTTTGGCCACGGACCTACTCGAACAGGGAGGTTGGGCTAGAGAAAGAGGGGGGAACCGACAGGGGGCAAGCAAGTGGGGACTCCGCATTGCTGTCGTACGCGTACGCCCACCCCACTTTTATCCCGCATCCTCCTCCGGTTGCCGTCGGCGAGTTGAACGGCGTAGGCGCTTCGAATTTTCTCGCCAGTTGTAGTTTGTTCCTCGACGAGGACAGTCGCTATTTTCGCATCCACACTGGGATACTTGTTTGTCCACTTTCCCGAGCAGTGTCAAGTGGATTTTATAACGTAGGACGGGTGTGGATTTAACATTTCCGCCGCGAATATAATCTCCGAAACGAGTTTCTGCGTGCAATCCGCGTCGCGGTGAGTGAAAAATTGCCACATTTTAAGCCTAATAATAATGGAACCCGCATGCTTCGTCGATACTTTATTTCGACGCTTGTTTATAATACTAGTCGTATAGTAATATACACGTAGTTAATGTTAATTATATAATCTGAAATGTGTTTGTGGTGGTTCCATTTTTTATTCCCTGTTACTGAAATAATTCAATATACTTTAGCACGACCATGCGGCGAAAACAACGTTGATTGGGTTCAAATTGCAAGTGCGTTGCACGCAATAATTTGCTCATGCAATATTTCCGTACATTTCGTACGGAAATATTGCACGTGCAAGAATGGCGCGCGATACAGTTGGCCCGGTTTGAAGCCTAAACGCATTTCACGCTCTATCCTCGCCGATAAATGATTAACTAATTTTGTTTTCTTTGACACCGAACGCAGTAATGACATTTGTCGGTCTGTATTGTCATGTTTTTAAGCTTGTTGATTGGTTTTCTATCCATGGAAAATAATGCGTAGATTTACCAAAAAAAAATCTGGTTATAAACCGGCGCCTGAAATCTTTCCTCGTACTCATTAAAATATTTCAAATGATCGATCGGACATTTAGGAGCTGACTATATTTAGACGTGATAACGTCGTAATAAGAGGTTTTGCAGATAAACGAGTATTTTATTTGGAAACTAAACGCATAAGGTATAGGCCTAAAGAAGGCTCGGAGGCTATTTTCGTATTGTCATCGTCTTTAGTGTATTTTTGTGGTGTCTTCGATGCTGTATAGCATTGAATTGTGCCAGATACGTGCCTTGGCAATCGTTGCAACTGGTTGTATGGCGAGTTGAGACAAATGCATGCAAAAATAGTTTGCTTTTTTTGTTGTTGCGGGGGAACGGTGTTTTGAGCGATGCCGAAGACGACGGATGCGTAGTGTTAGGCCTATCGCAAACGCGCTATTTACCTTGGCTTTCTCCACTCGCCATCGTTCGCATTTTAACCATCGAACCGAAACCATCATCTTTTTCACTTGATCACAGATGATGCTTTCTGGGAAAATTGTTGCCACGATTGTGCGAGCGATATGAATGCGATTTTGAAGCGGATTGTTTTTTGTTGTCGCTATATACGTAGATAGGTCTGCGCTTTTGAACTGCGTCGCAAAACCCAAATGTTTTCGTCGCTTTCGGATTCGGCGTTGATATTTTGACGGGGGGGATGGGGGATGTGGGCATTTTTGAAAGGAAAAAGGCGAGAGATAAGCCTAACGTTGGTGTTTGCCGATTTTTCTGTTTGCGACCGACAATATTGTTATCGCGGTATTTCTGCGACTTGGTTGGCGCCTTTTTTGCACTTATCGCGGCCAACCGTTTCTTGAAATTTGTGGACATTGGCATATAGGCATGAGACAGTCAGTCTGGCTTCGTCTTATGTATGTACAATGTAAACGCATTTACTGTTGTTGCCATTTGCTAATTTTAACTGCAGGCTCTTTGCGAATTAGGCCTATTATAATGGTTGCTGTGTTTTTTTTCCTCAATGAAAAATGACAGCTTTTTGTTGTCAAGTTTAAGATTTTTACAGTCAGTAGTACGATGGAAAATATTTAGTTATAGACATAGGACTAAAGAGGTTCTTTTTGCACTGGATATAGAAGTAACTTTATTGGCAAAGAATTGTAAGCTGTAAATTGTTAAATTTGCGTGATTTTAACTTACATTTTCAGTCATTTTTGCGGAGAGTAAAGTGTTTGTCTAATATGTTTGTGTGCAATTTAAATGAAACTTCTTGCACTGTAGTTGTCTGAAAATGTAATTTGACCTTGAATTTGGTTGCTATAGTATTGACCTATACCCATCTCTTGCGCAATTATACCCAAAAGACGATTTTCGATGGAATTTCTATTTTTACTACAAAATTTCGTTTGCAGAATTTGTAATTTACTTCGCTGCAGGGATGCGCTATTTTTGGACTCTATTGTTGTTTTGAAAGCATCAAAATCTTTGCATGCAGTTATTTCTATGTAAAAATAACTGGCAAATCTAAAGTGATTCAATTATATTTTAGACGTTTAAATTAAAAAAAAAGTGAACGAAAATATAGGCCTTTTATTCGTCGAGTTTCTCAATTTATAAATTATATTGTAAGTCAACTTCAATAGTAAATATTGCTTCTGTTTGGTGCTATGTTGCTGGACAATTGTAATTTGTGTAAGCCAGAGAATAGTATTTTGAAGAAACCATGCTGGAAAGTAATTTTTGGCCATTGCATGACATGTGCAGCAAGGGTATTTTTTTCCCCCCAGGCCTATTACACGTGCAATGGGATTATTCTATTCACAAAGAATTTCTATGCTGGGATGAACTGGTTTTTTCCATTTCTGTGGATAATTTCCAGAATTCTTGTGCAAATAACTATATATATATATCCAATGCGGGGTAACTTTTTTGTTTCTTGGCTTAATGAAGATTTAGTAGCATTTCCTATTGTTGTGAATTGATAAGAGCAAATTAATAGAACCAGTTTGAATGCAATCCTGCTGATTTTGCCTTCTGTCACATGCTGTATAAATGCCCTGGTTAGTGTCATTGCGATTGTTTCAGTGGGATGGTGTGAACAGGTTTATAGGTTAACAAGCCTAAAATGTAGCTAGCATACATTGGAGGCCTTTATTTTTAGTTGTTGTGTATATACGACTTTACTAGTCTTTCTAAATATGCCAATTTCATGATATAAAGCAGTTTGGTTTTATTAATTCGAATAATTATGCGCTGTTTAGTATACATAATGAAATTTCCAATTTTATGGATTACATTGTGGTGTGGGCGGTCGATGAAGGTCAAATGAAAGTCGTCTTTGGTGGTTTCCGTTTTTTTTTTGATGGGATGCACACCTTTTTTCAAGTGCAATGTGAATGACTCACTACCATATGTAAACCTTCACATTGCAAGACATTTAACTGCAGCGTTATTTGGATTGCAGCAGTTGATGAATGCTATTGTAAAAATATGGGACCTATGAATTAATTATCATTCAATGGACATTGTGTGATGAAATTTAAGAAAAGCCTTTCAGTTTTGGACTAAATTTGTTCACGATTTAAGAACTACTATATAGGGCTCATTTCACAACTCCATGGTAGATTCAGATCGAGTGAGATTACACTTTTTGGAAACTATTTCAATAATTGCACAAGATGTGTGTAGGGATCTAGGGAACATATTTAATTATTTCATTTTTAATTGGTGCAGGTGAAGCATTTTTGAAACTTGTAGCCGTCTTCAATGGGAATTTATGTAATTACAATGTACGTATTTTATATATGGAAATTTCGAAAAATACATGAAAATGAGATATATATATATGTTTGTTTGTTGTTGAGCATGTGAAAGCCTTCATTATAACTGTTTGTTGTTGCCATATACAGTATAGGGTAGCCGATTGCATGAACGCACACATAATTCGGCCAAAGGTAGGATAATGAACCATTGATTGGAAACACAATGAATTTATTCAGTGTCCTCACCAAAAAGGGCTATACTTTTGCACACACACACACGGCTTTGCAAAACTATCTTGTTTACATTGGTGAAAACGGAGAAAAATAGCTCAGTTTGCATGTCTAGTTTATTAATGCAATGTGCGAATAAAAATGACGACTGTTTTAAATCGATCATGTATGTAAACAGGTGCATGGTGTGAAACTTATTTTTGGCCTTGATTACGTTTAATAGCTGGGAAATGTTGGGACGCATGCATGTCACTGGATTGCATGTTGTGTGGCTCATCACCTTTAAAACTTAAAGATGTAAGGAGCATATAGTGCTGTATGTATGTATATACCCAAAATGCTGTGCTTGCTATATGTGACTGACTGCGCATGTAGACGGAACTGTGGTTTGTTCTTTATTGGAAAAGTTAATGCGTCTACCATATACTTATATATGCATATAATATGGATATTTTGCTTTTCTTTTTGTCGCTGTTTTATGCATTGCTGGCTCTGGAATCGATCATATCCTGTGCCAAACGTGGTGACGGTTACGCCTCAAATAAATATGTCGTCCAAACTGAATAATAATAATACATTAATTATAGCGAGTATTTGGATATTAATGTATTTGCGTTTGCCATCCACACAGCTATAGGCTATATAAGTAGCAAACACAAATTTCATCCGGGTTACTAGTTACGAAAATTAATGATTTGTGATGGCCAGTCACAGTGAAATTCGACCTCCAGCAGGGTTATGAAGGTTTTTTGAATGTTAAATCTAAAACTGTATATGTGTATCTCGATTTTTGAAACTTACTGAAACAACTAAAACCAATGTCAGTTTAACCCCGTATTGCAAATAACCCCTGCACAATTTAATCGATTTAATGAAATATTTACAAACGAAATTTTATTGTATTGCAATCTACTAATATTGCAGTCGAGATTTGGAGTAGTTTTTTCAATATATTCGATGCTGATTATATTTTTATGAATATTTTACCGATATCACAGTTAGAAATTGGAATTTCATAATTTTCCATGTTATATAGTACAATAGTTTGAAATTATCAAGATTTTTAAAGTATAATTTTAGTTGATTGTTCTAATGGCAACAAATGGGCGTTTTTCAGAGTAATGACGCACTACTTTTGTAAAAGGTCTATCTGGTAATGACTGCTGTGCATAAATTTGGTTTAGACAGTTTTGATGAATGCAGTAATAGTTGTTGAATAAGTCCCAGGCACGCAACCATGAAACCAGAATGCAGCGCGTGATGCCGCATTTTATTTTCATTTCTTTTTTTTTAAATCTTCTTAGGCCGTCTTCTCTTTTTCTTCCTTCTTCAAATACCCCATCCTAAACATTAAAAATAATATTGATTTTTAACCGTGTAATATATGCACATGGTTTTGGTATTTGTTGTTTGTTTGTATGCAGTTTTTGATGAATACGCTATGCTTGGGCCTAAATGCCTGGAGTCCAAAACATTTGTTTTCACTTTTTTTTGAGCTTAAGATGTATAGAGGCAAAGCAGATTTTTCACTTGCATTCCAAGGAGTTCTGTATATTCGGGAGTATAGGGAAGAGACATGCAAAATAATGATATGCTTGCTGTATGAGTATAATACCTCAACTTGTATCCATATATTGATGGAATTGAAGCAAATTCTATGTTTATATTTTCATCAATTTATATTTCGAGTTTAATTTATAAATCAGTACACATATATAGACACACTTCAGTTGAAATATGTATATTTATCCACTATTAATGGTTGCATTGGTTTATATTGAACATATCACACGATAATGACCGTAAAAACTTGCAAGTTCTTTGAGTCCTTAGCGTAAATCAAAAGTAGAAGTGGTAGAACCTCTTGTCCTTGATTTGGTGTCCTAGTTTCAAGGATTGTGTGGAACCCATTTTGGGGCGTTTTCAGTCAGTACATGCCTTCAACTGGTCACTAGTGACCAGGACTTCCTGTGATGCTGCTTATACTAATTGCTGGGCCTATTATGTAGTTATTTTAACAGGTTTAGAGGGGAAATGCGCATTTTGTCATTAGTGAAACCAAAGTGCTGTTTATTTTTTTTAGTTAAATGTTTGTGCCCAATTAAAATGGGATTCAGCATTATTTCGATATCAGTCTGAGAAAAAAAGAAGCTTCTCCAAACGGATTTTGTTCATCATTCCCATATTGCAATCAATAAATTAATAGTTTCCAATTGTTTTACAATCATCATCTGAGCATTTGAACAATTAAAACATAAATTTGTTGCCACATAAAACGACAAGTGTTGATTAATTGGCGAATCTCGTCTATTGAATTTTGATTCAAACAATTTACTGTGTTGTTTGCAATTAATAGAAATGGATTTTTGCAAATCGAAACCATTATTTATTTCTTACAGCTGTCGATTTAGACTTGCAGTTTTTCCATCACTAACTTTGCGCTGATGTGCATATTGGAAATATTAATGTAGGAAATAATTCAATAACTTTTTTGTTCAATATAACCCCAATTTAACTTGTTAACGTATGGAGCATTTGAAAACGGTGAGATAAGAATTTTGGGAAAACAATTTAGACTGTATGGTGCATATTATAAATGTTGTTGGGTCTAGACGCACAGATAAAGAAAAAGATTTATCGCGAATACTTAAAAACCGAACGATAATCGATTATGTAAAGCACTTGAGAACATTGAATGCTGCCATGTTACATACACATATATGTACTGTATACATATATAGAGGAGAAAATGGCTGCTTTTGTGCGTGTTGTTTGGGGGGTTATAGCTGCTGAGAACTTACCTGCATTGCTCAAAGCTGGATACTGAGTAAAAAAGACAATCTGAGAAAGTTCTGCAAAGGATTAAAGATTATTATTATTATGGTCCTGTATGGATATATAAGTATGAAGGAAAGGGGGGGGGGTAAAAGTTTGAAAGCTCATGAATTTCTGGTTGTCATCCATGGCAGCTTGCACATGCCTACATTTCATGTATGTGCACGGGCTGAGAGCTAAATTTAGTTCTGTGTACAAGCGATAAACAAATACATTGTATGCATAGGCTACATATATGTACTTGCATGGGTGTGCCATAGTTGCAGTGTTCTGCTGTATATAGACGAGGTTAATGCATGTCTCGAGGATCTAATTAATGTTACACTTAAGTTAGTGCACAATAGGAGACATGCAGCCATATTTTTGCACCATGCATGCATCATCTATGATAGTGTACCACCGGTGGACACAATGAATCTGGTTCGTATATTGGATGTTTGGTGCAGAATTTGTTAGTTGTGACTCAGTTGATATAGACATATACTTTGTATGTCGTTTGCATGCAAATTAAAGCTTCAACTTTAATACTTTATGTAGCCTATTGGGTTTATAACCCTTTGTTGGAAGATATTGGAATGTGAAATGATATCCTGTCAGCTGTTACTTTCAAGAAGCGGGAGTATAGGAGGAGGCTTAATTGGAGTTTTACAACTTCTAATAAAAACGTGTAAATGATTATGAGAAGAAGAATGTTTCTCGGTTTCTGTTTGCACACTGGGTGTTTCTGATTTCCCCCATGCAGTGGCGCCACTGTAACAACCTGCTCTGTTGTGTGTACACATATATAACAGAACAGGTGGGTGAATGCTTTGTAATGCCATTTGCAACTGATCCCAGGTTTTCATTGAACTATAAATTGAATTGCAATAGTACTTCAGTTCAGTTGGAAAGTTGGAAAATAGCATTGAAATTGTTACGTTGTCTGCCAACATTTCTTAAGAGAAGTTTTATAGGCTTACTGTTACAATCAGTTCCAAGGTTTTACTTGTATTTTTCCTTAGAACAAGAATGAACCTTGAATGACTAGCTTGTTAATATTGGATGCCTTTGCAAGTTTATAGAAATAAAAGTTTGATTTTGGGCCTGCGATAAACAACATTTTGCACATTATTCCCCAATTTGTGGTTGTTTTTCCATACAAAACGTTTGGGGGAACAAGTGCACACAACTTCAACTTCCTTTGTTTATCAATGTTTCCATTATTATATTTTTTGTTGTCGCTTTTGAAGATTTGTAATTGCTTATGCGATATTTAAATAGCTTGCATACCATAACTGCGAAAAGCATGGGAAAATGTTAGAAGCGGATCGATATTATTTTCCACACTGTGCACAAACGTACGTGCATGACGATAGTAATAATAGTAATAATAATAATGGTAAAAGTCAATGTTTTTAACCTGAATGTTCGTGATTGTACGTATAATATAACAGGGGAATTTTGCATTTTGCTTTGTATGTACATATAGGGAGGATCGAGCGCGATGCGGATCGAGTGCGCATTTTTCCGCCAGCTGGATTGCGGATGCGGGTCCGCAACGGGCCGCCGCGGGTCCTGTCCGGTCGTCCGCGGCGGCCAATGCCGCACTCCGCAAATCGACCAACACAACAACCGCAACAGCGACGGCGACAGCAACCAATCTATCTGAACTGTATTATGATTATCACCGGCACTGGCAAACACCGGTCAACGCAAATGCAATGGATCAGCAGCATGCAGACAAAAGGATCCGAAAGCGCGAATACGGCGCAGTGACGTCATCGCTGCCAACATCATCTTTGTCATCATCATCTTCAGTTGCTGCAGCCTCCTCCTCCTCGTCCCCCTCCTCGTCATCATCTTCACTTGGTAAGTTTCCAAATATAGGACGCTTTCTCTGTAAATATACTGGCTTGAAGTTAGTTTTTGTTATCTATGTACAAGACTTTCCCTCCAACCAGACTCACAACTTAATTAGGACCTACCACTGTCCTTTTTGCAATAAGAGCCATTTTATTAGTTTGTTGGAAGACATATAGGCATCACTTGTTGGATATATTTTGTTTTGGGTAGAGTGTAAAAGATTATTATATGCATGCAAAATGGGGATTTTGAATAAATTTCAACTTCCTACTTTTGGCTGGACGTAATTCATGATTTTTGTATTCTTTAGTTGGTACCCCTATACATTCCAAAACGATTGTTTTGCATGTGTTTAAAAAAAAACCTGTTAAAAGCTGATTATATTCGAATCAAACCGTCATTCCGTGCATTCTTTTGAATGTAATGGTTCGATTTATGATTATACTGTGTTCAAGGAAGAATCCGTTTTCTTCTGAGAAAGGATTTTAATTTGTTGCCATCTTGATTCCGCAGGGAATAGCAAGCGATCTGTTGCATATATACGTGCACACAATGTAGACTTCCTCGTGAATTCCAAGATTTCCGGTTTGTTATGATATTTATACATGGGCCTACTGCCGGTTTCAGGAATGGAATGTTGCTTTTCAATTTCCATGCAAGGGCTAGGCTTATGCTTTTAGGACGGGTATAAATAGAGTAAAGTCTTTTAATTTTTCATTGTCTTGCAAAATCCCCCTACTGAACCCACCCTGCGGCTGGGCTGAGCAAATTATTGCCAAGTTTGACCTTTATAACCTTTTCGCATCGACCCAGCCTTGATGTGGGCTTTTTGGACGTGTTTTCTGTTGAATATGGTCAGCCTTTTCTTTTTTTTCTCAAACATTACTTTCTTGAATAGTGGGAGGTGTTATACTTTTGCGCTGTGTGTGCAGTGTACTTTATGGGGGTTGGGGAAGGGGTCAGAGAATGTGTTGGACTTGTTGACCACCTGTGTAACTTGACTGTTGAGCATGTCATCCAACATCTGGCCGTTTGTTGATTTGCATTTCAGTTTGAAGAGGATTTCTTGAAAGTTGACGTTACAAGTTGAAGCTGTTTGGCAAGTTTATTGCGTAAAACAGATTTTGCAGTGGTCACATTCAGCTCAATTTTCGAAATCAATAGAATTGCATGTTCAGTTCATTGTAATTGGGGGGTTTGTTTTATCCTGTTCTGTGATAGTAGTGTTTTTTTGTAATAAAATGAAAGGAAAAATAATGTTAGCAGATATTGTTGTTTGTTAATTTGATATTACGTTGTTAACGATTTATACATTTTTAAATACCAGATTTGGTTGTGTTTTTTATCACTTCTTCCCATGAGAATCGTTTTCAATATTTCATTTGAAAGTTTGATAAATATTAGTTTCCCCTCCATTTTTCTCTCCTTTTTTGCATCAGTAAGCACATAGAGTTGGAGTGCTTTCCTGGCAAATGTAGGCTTAAAGCTGTGTTTTCTGTGTATAGGACCAGGATAGTGCAGGTGAAAATGCGCTTCATATTTACGATTCGATGATTATGTCAATTTGATATAAAATACGCAGTTAATGACAATGTTACTTTGCTTCTAATTAAGCAGGCAATTTTTTTGATTGATTTTCTCCATTGCCGTATTTGTATATTTCCACCTGCCGTTTAACGATCAATTTTCCTTTGTTAATACATCATATTTCTACACTGACATAAAACAATTTTTTTTAACTTACGTGCATGCCTACCTGTTAAAAAAGTTTTAATTAAACAGAAAACAAAAGAAATATGTCGCATATACTACATATAGTATAGTTAAAATATTTTTCGGCTTTATGAAGTCGTCTTTAAAAACGCTATAGAGCTGCAGATTAAAACTAAAATGACTTGTATTTTTGACAGCACTTTATGTGAAAGGTAGGGTTTATGTATTGGCCTATACGTATAATGTAAGAGATTAGAAGAAAGAAGGAAAGTGTGTATGTGTATATACAGGTGTGCTTGCATTACTTTGAAATAATTTTTGAACGAAACGGTGT
>WWPM01024215.1:0-34373 GCA_023279145.1 Glomeris maerens | reverse complement strand
ACCTAAGATATTTTAAAGTACAGCTCAGGAATTATGAGGGATGACGGCACTCCCTTCTTTTATGATGCGTTGCTGTAAAGGAAGGGGAACAAATGCTAGCAGGTGTTAAACTTCTCATCTAGGGGAGCGGCGATCTTTAATTGTCGCAGGTGCAGTTGAAAAGGGCTAAAAGGATTGTTGGTCTTCACTACGTAGCTTATTTGACATCCCTGTGACCGGTCTGCTAGCCCATGTTAAAATATAGGAAAATAGGAAGACGTAAACTGTAATATCGCGATTAATAATTTGATAAAAAATCCAATGAGTTGTAGTTTTATTTTTTGGTGATTGTTCTTCAGTGTAATTTTCAGGATACCTTAGAAAAGCTTGTCAGTTGACCTTTTATTGTTTTGCAGCCACACTGTAACGTGAACTTCCTATGCACTAATAGACATACTCTTGACCCTACGAACCCATGTCCGCAAATGCTCGGGTTGTCAATTCGGAACCGGAATGTGACATTAATAATAAATGCTCCCGTTTTGGAAAACTAGCTGTTATGCGGTCGGGATCATACTTTGAAGCCCCCTGACCTCTCGCCCGTGGTCACGGTGCTCCAAAGTACGATTCCGACCACATTACCAGCTAGCTTTTGAAAGTGGGAGCATTCATTACTCGTGTCACATTCCGGTTCCTAATTGGCAACCCGAGCAATTGCGGACATGGGTTCATAGGAACTTTGTCTTGTGTTCATGCAGGGAATATACCCTGTCAGTTTGTCCCTATAATTCTGCAACACCCTGTATAAAGATCAATCTATAGTTTATTATATATTACGAACATGACCACTGCTAAATAATCGTGATTTATGTGGGTATACTATACGTACATGGAAATGTAGTGTTCTTGCCAATGAATGCATTGAATGAAATCTGTCACAAATGTCACCCCGATATCCGTCCATCGGGTGCAACTGGCCTGAGAGGCCAGCAAAACACTTTTTTTTAGTGCCACACCTTCCCCTTGCAGCCAAGTGGGACGCCCCTCCGTTACATTTCCTGACTCAGGGTGTTGGTCAAGACGGCCCATCTTAGACTTCTGTAAACCTTCACCCCGCCCAGCTGGACACCCCTCTGGCCTGTCAGGCCGACTGCACCTTGTTGCATTATGGCGTTTTATTTATTTTTTCCCATGCTATCTGTATGGAATTTTTCAAGTTGCTAAAAATCTTTTTATGTAATAAATAAGTGAAGGTCCCACATGAAATGAAATGTGTTCTATTATTTCCCGTTTTTTATTCTTTAAACCTTTTTTCATCACATTTTGAAAACGCTTTTGTAATTTCCCGAATTGATGTTTAAAATGTATTCTGTTCATTGAACTCGTTCTTTTGCGTTCATGTTTTAAATTCTTTTCATTAGATCCTAACGAAGGCTACCATGCCTATTTTTTTTAATAAAAATTGATTACAGGAGTCGGGAGAAGCAAATAAAGTTGGTAGACTGTCATGCCGTGTGCGCCCGATATTGTACCGCCACGGGGTTGCGCCCGACGGAGGGATATTGTGAATTTTGAAACTGTAATTGGGTCGTTGTTACATTTGAACCTCATTAAAGATTACTTACACCAAAAAGCCCTTCCTCAATTACCTGTATCAGAAGATAGGTCCCTATCTGTACCCTGATTTAAATAGCTGCTATGTGTAAAGAAAATTACAGCAGTGCAGTATATTGCATGTCTTTTCGTATAAAACTTTTCCACACAATTCCTGATTTACCGTGGTATATATTAATGAATTTGCTTGTAAAAATTCCATGAGTAGCCTATATTTCATGGCATCATTATTGTACGTGGTGCTCATTTTTTGTTGCGGGTAGTAGACGTTAACAAACTATAACAGCACTTTGGTGATATTAAAGTTTTATAGCTCTACTTCTTATGAAAGATAATACCATAATGTCATATTTTGGAGTGCACAGGAGGCTTTAATTAAGCAGCATATAAACTATATGTAATAGAGATACAGCTCAATTCCAAATGTGGCATCATAAATGCCTTTATTGTCCAGAAAATAGAAAATTGCTCGGAATTAGCCATAAGCAGGATATAGTTTCTTACTACACTGTAATGCTTACAAGCGTAAGCTCCAAGGACTTGGAATATTAACTTTGCTAACTCTTTCTCTCATTTTAACGTTCAATTACGTACTACAAAATATAAATTATAAATTTTTTGTCACAGATAAACCACATAAACTAAAAGTTCATGTCTATTTGTTTGAAAGCATCATATGCACCCTACTGCTTAATATTCAAATTTATGAATGTGTTATGTGTGTAATGATGCAGAACAATTATTACATGAAAGTATAGTGCTATTAAATACGATATTGTATGGTAATGAAATCTGAGGAGCACGCCCATCGCCTCGAGAAATATTAATGTCAAAGAGTGAAAAAAGATGGGAAGAGTCAAGAAACATGGTTCTGTTTTCAACACTATCAGTACCTGGACGTCCCTGGGGTCCTGGAACGCCTGGACGACCTTGTTTACCAATACCCGGTGGCCCCGGAGGCCCTTGCAGTTGCGCCGTCAACTCAGCCAATTGTGCTGAATAAAAAACAAAAAATAACAAACCGCAGAAAAGAGAGGGCAGAGGTTATTACGTTCTGGGTATGAAGTGAAGTGAGATTTTGCAGGAGCCATTGGAAAAAAATAGCGTTTTATATGAAAGTGCCACCGCTGCCCCCTACCGCATCAATTAACTAGGAAACCTTAATCCAAATTTCTGCTTATGCTTTATATGAGCATTTCGAACATATGTGTGTATAGATGTTTATTACGGCACACTTACCACTTAGTACAGCAGCACAAATCTCCCTGACTTCTTCTTCGGTGTAACCACGTCCCTGTATGAGTTTGAAGGAATTCAGAATTATACTCCTTGTACCTAAATCGAAATTAGGTGTTCTTAAAGATGTAAGTGTTCACAATTGGATAAACCAATTGGATTGGTTGCCATCAGCATGAAGATATATGCATGAATAAACATTGTAGGAGTAATTAGTCAGACACGTTATTGAACAAATGCAGTGTCCCACAGAATGTT
Source organism: Glomeris maerens (assembly GCA_023279145.1). Taxonomy (NCBI): domain Eukaryota; kingdom Metazoa; phylum Arthropoda; class Diplopoda; order Glomerida; family Glomeridae; genus Glomeris; species Glomeris maerens. The sequence goes on along the minus strand of WWPM01024215.1, from coordinate 31,286 downwards.
GAATATTAATTAATGTCAGCAATTCCTTAAAGTGTTACATTCTATCACTTGAGTAGGGAAATTTTATATCACAATGTAATATACTATGGAGAAGAATTAAAGTATTACAGTAGGACCTCGATATAGCGTTGCGGTCAAATGCAATATTTTTCAACTTTATAAGCGGGATTTGTTAAATGCGGACTTTTTTGTTTTTTTGCAATAAATGAAGTGGAAACGTCGCGCACAAGCTTTTCATTATGAGAACTTTTTATTTTTAAATTTTAGAACATACTAATGTACATAGTATACAGTTTGCATAGTACATCTTAATTAGAACTCGTTATGCTGTAGAACTTTGAGCTTTGCGAGTTGGCATGAGACGGTCGCGACCCATGTGATTGGATAAATCAGGAGAGAGCGGGGCTGCTGCGCAACCCACTGCTTACAGACAGTGATCCAGTGTATGTCTAATCGCGATTTTGCTGCAGTCACCCCTATCTGGGTAGTGGAGACTGCCCCGCCGATGCTGTTAGTGAAAGTATACCTCTTCTGCTACAAATTTATGCTTCAAAAACGTTATATCAAGATGGGTTGCAGCGAAATACCTGTTTTATAAACGGGATTTCATTATAAGCGGGTTCGTTATATGCGGGATTTTCTAACACTAAAAAGGCATGCTGAAAATCGGTTAAATTGGATTTGTATGTTATAAGTGGAAAAACGTTGTATGCGGGAGACGCTCTATCGAGGTCCTACTGTATTGACATCTTCAAAGAGATTAGTCACAATTTGATAGCATTCATTTCTAATATTGCCTTGAAGTATAAGTGATCAAAAATATTGAGCAAACATAAGATATCGGAGCAACTGAAACGAGAGTATTACTTTCGTTGCATGCATGTTCTCTGAATTTTTGTTGGAATGCAAAAGGTGTGTCGCACATGTTTTTCAGAATTCATGGCACTCATCAGGTGGCAATATTGATGAAATTTAGATCAATGGCAACATCTTCTTAGCAAGTAATCTTCATACCTCTGAAACATCCAAATGTGACATTTTTAGAAGTATGTGAAATAACTAAAGTGTGTTCTATATGTATATGTACTGCTGTAAATTCGTGCAAATTTCTAAAACTCACTACACAAACAATATTCGCAAAGTACAATTTAAAAGAATGTTGGGAGTTGCGAATCGATATAAAGATTACAATGTCAGACTGTGACCCGGGCCTTGTACACAAGTGTATCAGATTCATATCGACTGACTGTATCATATGAAAAATTGGGCGATCTAAGCAGATCAGATCAGACCCTTGCAGGTTTACCAAACCTTGCTGGAATTTGTCAGACAAGGTCATACCTGTGGAATTAATTATAATCTCGTATTTATGACCAGATTCAATAAGATCTGATGCTTTGACTGGATTGCAGATACGAAAAATGGGGCCTATGCATATACGAGTAGCACTTCGCAATTGTGCTCTACAAATATTCTTTCTAGTATGGCACCAAAGTAGAATTTCATCACTTACCGGTGGGCCAGGAAGCCCTGGCATTCCAGGTTGGCCTCTGCTTCCTGGTGGACCGGTCATCCCTGGTGGACCAGACTGACCAGGAATGCCTGAAGATCCCGGACCTCCAGGTGGTCCACGATCACCATCTGCTCCTCTTTCACCAGGCTGCATGTGTAACATGGAAAATTATCAAATGAATGCTCCATTATCATTTAAAATTTCAAAGGTTAAATGACTCGATCTGTAAATACTCGAGCAACCCCTGAAACTGAAACCATAAAATCATGTGCAAAATATTGATAAATATCATAACTGTCAGAACTCTTTTTTTTTAAATTTTCAAACTATGTTTCAAGTTATTTATGTTTTAAATGGAAGTTTCAGGGTTTGTCACAAAACAGCATCAGTTCACCTTTAACTAAAGCACAGTTGAAACTTACCAAGCCAGGCGGACCAATCTGACCTGCTGGACCCTGATATAAACATTAATAATAAAATTTATGCAAGACCCAAAATAAAATTTTCACGAAACAATTTATATACTTACTGGTTGGCCAGGTTTCCCATAGTCGTCGTCTATATCCACTAAATTGGTGCTGATGACGTCCTTTTTATGGGTACAATTTTATTAAATGTAGAATTTAAACACAACTAATTGTCTTTTTATAAGTATACATATATTTATATGTACTATTATTTTAAACAGTAAGAAATGAAATGTGCTATTAATTTTGCAAAAGAATAACATACATACCCTTGGACCAGGTGGGCCAGGTGGACCAGGAGGTCCCTAAATAATATATTTTTTGGAAATCATATATTCCTAAGTACTGTATAAATGGATTCAGATATCATTCTTACTGGTGGCCCTTGACGTCCTTCCAGGCCTGGAAGACCAGGTGGTCCAGGAGACCCAGAAATTCCAGGATTACCCTATCAAAATCCTAATATAAAGTGGCTATTCTGTTCTTTTAAAAGATAATTAAATACACAAGTACAATGTCAGTCTTGTATTAAATACTTCCAATTAGATATGCAAACCCATAATGAAAATATGCACGAGACCTTCATAGAAATTGCGGTAGCCCATAGTGGACCAGCATTTTACTAGTGGAAACTGGTGATCCAACAAACTCATATTACATAAACTTTGATATTAGATTTAAATAATGAACAAATTAACAATCTCTCAGTGAAAATAATGCCAGTTTTAAATACACCATATGTCTCAATTACGATTTTACAATTGTTAAAATTAGTCCATTTGTGACGTCATTACATGGCGTATGAAGGTGCACAGGGGTTAAAGTGCTCTGGTGTATTTTGAACCTGTCAGTTCACTGAAATTCAATTCTGCAAATAATATGCAAATAAAGTGACGTTATCACAATTGGACAGTGCCAGTACTGCGTTGTCAGTCTTCCAAGACTCAAAAGACGAAGCAATTTTGGGTAGAAATTTTACGAGTCTCAAATGCAATAGTTAACATATTAAAGCTGCACAATTATCATCCCATAGGGGAGACCGGGGCGAGTTGATGCATGGGGCGGGTTGATGCAGTGCCAATTACTCAATAGCGGAGAAAGCAAATATTACGGGGATCACACTTTCAGATTAGCCTTCAATGTTTCTCCAATGTCTGGTGCTTTCGTCGCTTTGTGGCCATTTTTTGTAAAAATACAAGGAAATATCACTTTTTGGGCGTGTTAAGTAATTTTCATCTTTCTCATATTGGTCTCTATAACTCATAGACTTGTAAGTATCACGAAATCGTTTTGTATCTGTTAAATACAGGTATATTGGAGGTTAACAGCTGTGTGTCACGTTTTTCTCAAAATGACCTAGATAAACGGGAAATGTGAAATCTTTCATTGAGCACAAAATGGGGCAGGCTGATGCACGTAATGCGGGGCGATTTGAATAATAAACAATAAATAATAAATAAATAAATAATAAATCTCATTTTATATTAATAATAAACACATCTACGTATATAAATAATAAATAATAGTAACAATGTTAATTATGTTTTTGTTTGTTTGTTTGTTTGTTTTGCCCCCAGAACAATGAGGAACTACAAGTGTAAAACCAAGAGAGGGAAAATTAATCAAGAAATTTGTGTTCCCCTGCAATTTATTGCGTTTTAAGCCTCTGAACTGGGTGCATCAACTCGCCTCGTGTTGTGCATCAACTCGCCCCAAGGACGGGGCGAGTTGATGCAGATTTGTTGTCTGTAAAAAAAAATTTAGCCTATCTAAAACTTTTAAAATTCAAACACATATATGAAAATGACCGCAAAGTTATGTACTTTTAAAGGCAATCAATAGCGATATCCTACATTTTGACAAAATTCTTCAATTTGGAAAAATAAAAAAAATGCATCAACTCGCCCCGGTCTCCCCTATACATCTGTCAACAGCTACACACCAACTGAAGCAAATACTCTCATATGTCACTTCAAAATTGATTGTTCCCACCAATCGAAGGTGCAGAAGTCAATACAGTGATGTGGTTCATCCCCTTTTCGCAATTAATAAATAACAAATGTTGTAATTAATTTGAATATGGAATACTTAATTTTAATTATAAAGAAATGGTGCGTACATGCATTGCTATGTATCAATACTACTGCAAAGTTCAATGAATGATGCAAATTTCTAATAGAGACTGCATAGTAAATTCAATTTGAATATATGGTTTTATTTCATCAAGTTATATTAGGTTGCATATATTAACATAATACTGTGCACTGAATTTACTGGTCATTGGTATTTAGGCCCCATATAATAAATTAATAGATTCCCTGTCGGAAGTCGACGAAAATGCAAGCGCGCGTGCGGTTTTTATTTGTATTTTTATTCTAACTTGCAATTAATTTGATCGCTAAATGGCGCTGAAACCTCGTCACGAAGCCCTAGCCCTCATCATCATCACGAAATCTCCAATAGTTTTGCCTATAAAACTATCTGACTCGCGTTTTTGTGTGTTGACGCGGACACGGGGTAGAGTTGTTGCTTTTTCAGTGGTATTTTAATGAATATTTTTTTTGCTTGAAAAAATACCGGTGAGCTCGGAGACGGGAATCTATTAATTAATTACATGGGGCCTTAGGTTACAAATATAAGATAAGCTTACCAGGGGACCAGGTGATCCCCTTGGACCCATTGGACCTTCAACACCTCGATCACCTCTGTCTCCCTATTAAGACAAAAATAGAATAATACAATTCTTTAGTGATGACATGCATCACTGTACTTTCATAGGGCATGCATTTTTGGTCACACTCACTTTATGACCAGTGCCTCCAGTTAATCCTATTAATCCTCTGGCTCCTTCTCTGCCCTGCAAATTGCATTGAATTTTATGATTACAAACAAGAGTATTAAAATTATTACTTACATCAAAGTGATATCAAAAAAGAAATTACTGAAGGTGTCATAAATATACAGGGTGTTTCCGAACTCGGAGGACAATCTTTCCGGGTGTATTCCCTGCATAAAAACTAGACATAAAGTTCCTATAAACCCGTGTCCCCAATCGCTTAGATTTTTAAGTAGCACCTATGTAAAATGTGACATCCATAATTCATGCTCCCCACATCTTTTTAAGGACTCGTATGCGCTCCTAATAAAGATGTGGGGAGCGTGAATTATGAATGTCACATTTTATGTAGGTGCTGCTTAAAACCCTAAGCGTTTGAGGACATGGGTTTATAGGAACTTTATGTCTAGTGTTTATGCAGGGAATACACCCTGAAAGTTTGTCCTCCGAGTTCGGAAACACCCTGTATAAATAATTGAACAAACTATAGGGCCTTCAGGTCCAGGTGGTCCTGGCTCGCCTCGTTCTCCTTTTGGACCCTAAATAAAATCAGCAAATCGTGCAATTGATCAGTGAAAAACCTGAGCATTGTCCCTGGGAATTCAATTTCCGACAAATTACGTTTTTTCACATGATATTAATTCAACTTTAGTCATATATACATTATTTCACTCTATTATTTTTATGTTTACTTGTAATAATATTAGAGTTATATAAATATGTCAATTTTTTATTAAGAATAGGAAAATACCGTTTCTCCTTCATCTCCTTGTTGTCCAGCAGGTCCAGGTGCACCCTTACATTTGAAATTACAGCCATTCAAAACTTAATTAATTTGTATATTTAGAACAAAGTAGCTTAACTTACAGGAATGCCCTGTAATCCAATAGGCCCCACAGGTCCAGGATCGCCTTTGTCACCCTTAATCATGATATTTCCGTTTTCAATATCTCTACGAAATCATGCCCAAAATTATGTGACTCACTTACTTTCCCTCCATCGTTTCCAGGTTCACCAGGAGGACCGACAGCTCCAGGAGGTCCCTTGTAATGCAAATAACGCGCAGGCTTTAAAATACTGAATTATATGGCTATTCATTGAACTTTATTCCACATACTGGTTCTCCAGCCTGTGCAACATCTCCTGGAAGCCCAGGAGATCCAGGATCACCCTAAGAACAAATAAATAGGCTGTAAAATATTGCTTTACCTGATGCAGATTGAATAAGTGAATAATTAGATATTGCATGAAAATTGTTTTAGAATATTAACATCTGATATAACGTAGGACAATATGTGACAGTAAATGAAGACTGGATTAAAATCAGAAAACACAAATTCATTTTTCATTTCTGATACATTATAAAGAAACAGACCTTATCTCCTTTCAATCCCGATGGTCCAATGGGTCCAACTGGACCAACAGGGCCCTTAAAATCAATAATTCTCATGTTAACTCATTTCCAAGATGTTTGCTGTCCATTTAAATTAGGAAATAAGTTGCTTGGACTTACAGGCATTCCAACAAGACCAGGTGGGCCAATAAGTCCTGGGCCACCTGGAAGACCCTAAAATGAAATTGCAATTATTTTATCAATATGAAATATTTCAATGATGATATAAAAGCATACCAATTCTCCTTTTGGACCTATTGGACCAGGAGTACCAGCAGCTCCTCGTAATCCCTGTTTAATGCACGGTTACCATTATAACTTTCTAAGAAATATTTATGCTAACATATAATAAAGAAATGATGTAGTTTTCTTCTTACTGTGGCTCCATCTGTTCCTGGTATACCCTGGTCACCACGTTCTCCTTTGTCACCCTAAACACGAATTAGGTTATATAAAAATGGTCTATGTATTATTTTAATAAGAATCATTTTAAGAGTGCTTTAACCTTAACACCCCTGTCACCCTGTGTTCCTCGATCACCTTGAGCACCTTTTTCTCCCTATTTGAAGATTAGATTGAGCAAGTTTTGCTGCATCAGATTAATTAACCTAAAGCGATATCACTGACACCTTTTCTCCTATGGTTCCCGGCTCACCAGGAAAACCTCGTTGACCTGGTGGACCCTGAAGAATACATCGCATTTCAACCGCAGAATCAGTGAATTGTTTGCAATATTAATTTAATACAGTCGTACTTTTTAAATTACCGGAATAGGCTCAAATGAGGTTCCTGTGCTGGGTGTTCCTGGAGGCCCAGGGAATCCCTAGCATCATGGAAACAGCAGTATAACACAGTTAAATGTTGAAGATAACGAAGTATTAGTTTCCATATATCATACATAAGACAAGTGACAGTAAACATAAATTACCAATAAATATCTGTAATGTTTAACGTTGAGCTTTAATTAGGGTTCTTATCATTAATTATATGTAGTTGTTTCAACAATAACATTAAATCAAGGAATCCCACGAGTTAGCATATTTTAAACTGCTTTGTATATCCACTCTTGGTATAACCTACATACACTTTTTGTAACGAGATACAATTGTGCAGATTTGTGGTGGAAAATGTTCTGCATGTAGTACAGAAAGCAGATTTAAAAATGTGTATTTTAATGATGTAAATAAAACTTTTAAATTGGGGAAAACTACATGTGTATTGTATTGGAAATTGTATTATATTTATGAATTATTTAAAAATGGAAACCTGTTCTCCAGGAATTCCTGGTAATCCTTGGAGTCCACGCTCACCCGGTTCTCCCTGTAATAATTTTAATGAATACAGTATACAGTACGTACGTATAACCTGTAATTAGATGCCACATGTAATGGAGCGCCACCCCGGCGAAGGGGTTTAAAAATAGAGGGCTACCTTCTAATTGTCACCTCTTTCATCACTCTCTTGTGACCTTTGCATCGATTACAGTGATAAAAATATAGGTAATTCAGCCTGAAATTCACAATGTAGTCTACATTCTCTTCGAATTTTTAATTCTTACTTGTTTATCTTATTTAATTACATAATTGCGAGTTAATTCTACAACATTTTGCACTGTTTCAATGGTTATAAATAAACTTATAAAAGACAAATTTTAAATATGGTCAGTTGATTTGTCACTCGAAACTATGGCGCAGCTAGTCGAAAAGTGTACCGCCACCCTCTCATAGAGCGCTATCGACGTTCAATTACATGTTTAAAACGTACCAAGAGTTATTATTTTTTATACTACTTTGTACATGGAAGTTGTCTTACTTTTGGGCCAGGTGTTCCAGGCAATGCTGCCTCTCCAGTATCTCCTTTAATACCCTACATTGCAATGGAAATATTGAAAAACCTAATTATTTACTAATATATAACTTTCTGCAGCTCGATTATCAAGTATAGCAGCATATTCTTAAAGGTGAGCTGACAAAATTTTGTAACGCCCACTGAAACTTCCATCATATGCTAAACACACTAAATAACATAACCAAAGTTTAAACATTGGCAAGAAATTGCAAGGTTTTCATTATAGCAGACAAACCAATGACGTCATAAGAAGGCAACCTTTCGCACATTTTGCGAGAGGGATAGCTTCGATTATGACGTCGATCCGTACCGATGACGTAATTCGGTTTTTTGTTTCTTTTACTATAAACCCTAAAAATAAATTATTTGGAATGCTCGAACTTCGGCAATTGTTATTTCTACATATTTCGATCGCACACGATGTGTTATGTTTCAGGGGTTCGTATACAACATCGTTTCAGTTCACCTTGAAAACCAACGCCCCAGACTTTATTATGGTATGTATCGGGTACACTTACGTTTCCTAAAAGTTATTGAAAGATTTAATGAAGAGCTAGGCAAAGATACTACTTCGTAGGTTTTGGCAAAAGTTGTGAATACATCCACCCCAGAAATACTATTATCTGAATTTATAATGCTACAGAAACTATTAACAATTAAGAAGGATGTTGTTGACATGTATCAGCACCTGAATTCCTGGAGTTCCTCGTGCACCACGTGATCCCTTATCTCCAGTTTCACCCTGTGAGATGAAATAATCTTTGAATTCTTATTCTGCCAGATTGATGAATATTTTAGGTTTCAATTATATATACTATGCATTTAAAATGTAATAAATTTCATTATGAACAGAAACACGCCGAATGACTATGTGATATAGCCAAAACTGGTAGATATGAATACTACTTCAAACAACTCCTAAATATTGTAACAAATCCTGTCAGAATTTCATAGTTCACATAAAAAAGTTCACATACAATATTACAAAAGCATACCGTATTTTCAAAAAAAAAGTATTCATTACTTTTTCTCAGAATTAAGAGTCAAAGCTGCAAAAGGTCACTGAACTGGTAGCAAAATATTATTGCTAGTTGAAGGTGTGGTTGGAAAAGCCACGTGTCATCTAGTTTAAAATGAATTGTGTCCAGAGGATTCTTGCAATAAATAATTACTTTTATTGCTTCCTAAACATGTTTTCCTGCAAGAAAAGTTCACCAAAAACATTACTAGGAAGCAGTTTGGCATAAAGAAACTCCATTTCGTCTGTACAAAAAACAAATTATAAAGATTTCGATCGCAGTTTTATTTTCGCGGAAAAAAGTACATTTTAAAGCATTTAATAAATTATATTATCTAATTTCCTTACATTCTACTACATATCTTCGTATTTTTAATAATAAAATTACATGTTGCTCTTAAACGACATCAAAATTCATGAAATTAATATCTGAAAAATAAAATATATTTGTGTCTCTCGTTTTTACTGACAATAATCATCATGTTTTAATGCGTCTTATAAAGTTCCTTTAAGAATGCTGATTTGTCACCAGTAGATTGATTTCATGACATAAATTACGCAAAATAGACAGATGAAGATATACAGTATGATGTTACAAGTTCTAATTATCTGCAATGCTCTGGCTCCAGAAATGGGACTGTGTAGCCTACAATCTGCACTATCAATCCAATATACAGTAGTTTTTTCAATAGGTTTTAGTTGAAAAAGGGATGCATACCTAATGTGCAATTTTATCAAACATTATCTGACAATGTGAAAATCATTCCACACCAGCATAAGTGAAAAATTATTTTTTTTACACTTTCATGTCAGTTTTCTTAACATGAAGACTATACTATTCTAATCTGCCTTATTTTATTTTTAACTGTATCCAGTACATGGAAAATCCTCTTAAACATTTGGTAAAATATTTAAAATGAACCTAGTTGTGGGTAAAGGAATTTTACAAATTTTCATTTATACATATAACCTACAGGTCAATTTTCAGAATAAGGTCTATTGAAAATGCAATTTTTCAATCAAGGCTCTATTATCATTTTGTTATATTCATAGCAAGCATATGCACAAGATGACATCCCATAAAAGGAGCTCGTAGCAAAATGCTTTGTGTGTGCTACAATTTGTATATTTTCATCCATTATACTTCATAAATTATTCAATGCTGTACCTTTTGTCCAGATAAACCAGGAACTCCTTGTTCTCCTGGAGGACCTACAACCTGCAAAATTAAAAAGGAAAAAAAATACAGGTGTAATAAATACGGATTTAAACTCAAAATATCTGTAACAATTATTGTTGCTTACTAGTCTCGCATCTCCTGGTGTTCCAGGTAGTCCTCGAGGTCCAGGCTCTCCTGAGATACCCTGCATTTAAAATCAATTGCAAATCACTGTCCTTTAGATAACGAGCAGCTGAACCTGCATGAATAAAAATAATTCTTACTGGAATTCCTATATCTCCAGTGCTCCCTTTTTCTCCTGATTGTCCGGGAACGCCCTGAAAAAATAATGAAACGTTACAAAAATAACTTAATTAATCTAAAGGTACAATTTTAACAAAAGAAAACACACTAATATTCTTAAAATATGCACATGCTATACACAAATACCAAATTTCTGTGCGAGTAAATAAATGGAGCTGGTGAAATAGCCCATTTGCTTTTACCGGAGGACCTTGTATGCCTTGTAATCCTGCTTCACCTCTTTCACCAGTTCTTCCCTATTTTGAACAAGAAACATGCACGGTTTTCAATTCTGAATCTGTAAAGTATCACAACTCTTTAACAATTACCTGTGGACCTTGAGATCCAGTAGGTCCAATAGGTCCAATGGGGCCAATTGAACCTGCCTCACCCTTTAAATACATAGAAGCACAGCTGAAGAAGGAATACAATTGAACACGCATATTAACATAGGCATTACCTTGAGACCACGTGGACCAGAATCACCTCTTTGCCCAGGAAATCCAGGTATTCCAGGCTCTCCTATTATTCCTCGAGGTCCTGGAGGCCCATATGGCCCCGGGGTTCCCTAATAATACACATTATTCAATTGAGTTCTTAGTGAAGGGTAAAGTTAAGAACCAACATCAGTTCCGTTGAAGCCAGGTGGCCCCTGTGGGCAGACTAGTTCACACTTTTCTTCTACTACTGGTAAGGCTGCCTTCAAAAATCAAACACAAATGTTTATCAATTTGTGTAGGATGTTAAAGTATTTAATTGATCAAAATAACTAACTGGCAGTTCGTCACAATTCTCTCTCTCCGGTCGGGTTGGGTCACAACTCATAACCATCCACTGCAAATCCATCTAAAATGTTCAAATACAGTGTACAGTGAGCAATATCAATATTTGGTCAGAGTTAATAGGATATAGTATATCGTAACACGAAATGTTCATTTTATAGTTGATAACATTTGAAACTTGTAATTGTGAAGTAGAGCATCATTTAATTGTAGTTAATCTCGTTTAATTAAATTAGAATATAAAACAAATATATTTCAGATTTTCAAATTTATTGGCATAAAAGGAGCAAATTATTGACATTGCAACGAGCGTATAGTTTAATCATAAAGTTCAGCAACTCCTTATATCATTATTGACTATTCGATATTATGCTCCATTTTTTGAATATTTAAATTGTAAATATTAGCATAAAGATGTAACCATATCAACTTATTGATTTCTAAAATAATATATAGGCCTACTTTATAACTATAGCTATACATCAATATGGAATTACCAAAACTGTCCCCGCTCTCCTGTATTGTGTCAAAATGATTTCACCATTTGTGTCAATTGGTCCTCTAGGTTCCAAAGGTAAACTTGATTGCCTTTCACAGTCTAAATACAGCACAACTCTATCTCTGAAGACACTGACATCTACTTTATGCCAATTTTGGTCAAAAACCTACAAATACCCCCAAAATTCAATACTGTAGCTTCTGAATCATCATGATCCCTTATAGAAAATCAAGATTCACTATCAGATGCAATGAATACCATATTGGTTATCAAAAATTATGTCCAATGGCGAAAACAGAAATGTTTTTCAACTATAATATTGCATATAGGCCCTTGTATTTAAGTCTGCCCATTATTCTGATAACTGTTTTTTCCGGTAGATAACGCGCACCTAATGTATAACGCGCACCCAAACTTTCCCCGCATGCGTTTCTATGTATAGATAACGCGCATGCCGTTGGCAATTAAAGTTCTAGTTCATGTATTCGCATGCCTATACTAGACGAAGCACCTTTCTCTGTGTGTAAGTCGTAATTTGAATATGCTGAAAAATATTGAATAAGTTATGTTGGATAAGTTGAGTTGAAAATCATTGTTGAATAGTTTGTTTAAAAATGTTGTGTTGAATAGTGTTTATCAAAAAATGCGCAGACTTCTATCATAGTATTTTTATTAACTTCTGCACATTTCTCATGTATACCGCGCATGCTACTTTTTCCAGAATTTACAACTTTTTGTATACATAACGCGCGCGTTATCTGCCAGAAAATATGGTATATAGGAAATGAAATGTTTTTCTATAAGGGAGAATAAATTCACTTAGCAAAATGATCTTTAAATACCTTAACATTAGGAAAAGTAAGTGTTTGGAGACGACCATCATAGTCTATTATATAAAAGTCCATTGTTTCCTGTTTTGGGTTGAATGTCAGACCAAATTGTGGCCTTTTTAGCGAGTCTTCTATCCTGACAAGATACCATGGCCTGTTTGTCTGCCTTCTTAGTCTAAATGTGCTCACGAGTGAGAATTCCTCAGGAAGGTCTCTTGGGAAAACTTTTCTGTAAAATGATTGCAGCCAATTTCCTTATTACAATTTAGAACATTGAATGTGCTATAATATAAGGTATTGCTATCAGCACATGAAAATGCAGGTATAACAAGCCATGCATGCAATAAACGTGTTTCAGACTTTGAGAAGCTTGTTTGGTAATACATAATTATATAATGACAGGTACACGAACATTGTATAATAAATAAGCAAAAACAAATTAGAGTGATCATTGATCCAAATAATTGCATAGTGAAACATGCTCTTGCAGATTAGCACGTCTGATTACCTTGTGGATAAGCGGAGATCTGCTTCTTTAGTTAAACGATAAGCAGTTTGGATTTTATTAGAACCTCGCACACGTTTCACACCACGGAAATCAAAATCCAGGCCATCCAATCCAAATTTTCGTATGAAATCGAAACCTATAATCCAATTGATACATTAAAAGAGTGACTCTCAAAATAAGAAATGCCAAAGAGTCTGCATCACCTGGAAGATCGTCCTCCCCTGGCTTTATTTCAGGACATATGCTATTCACATCTTCAATTTCATTTTCTAAAATAAAGCATACAATAAAGATGACAATTGCAGCTTAAGCCAGTAAGAAAAAATTGCGAAAAGATTGTTAAACTTATGAATGTTGCAACTTTAATACTCATTGGTTCAGTTGTCGATATGAGAATTCTGAAATGGGGGTTAAAGGTCAACCAGCACGTATTTTGAATGCACCCTGATATTTATCTCACAAATAGAAACGATGTTAACATATCCATTGGTAATTTCCAAATAGGTTTTAGAGAATTCTTGACAGAATTACAAGAATTGAGAAATGGTATTCTTGGATGGTGCCCATGGATATTCTAGCGTCTTGAAAATTAGTGTTGAAATCAGGGTAGGGACTGTTCACAAATCACGTGATCAAACTAGAGGGGAGGGGATTTCCGAACACACACGGACTAATCACGGGGAGGGAGGGAGGCTCAGATTATTAATCACGTGATCACGTGCGATTCCCAGAATACCCGTATTGTACAATGAAAGCACTTTTGCCAGTTTGGGAGAATGAAGACTAGGGTAAGTATCGATATTTGTATTTTCACTGCAATAAAACATTTCAAAATAAATATCCGTCTGAACAATGATCATGACAAGGGGGGAAGGGGGTCCAGAACTATATCGTACGTGCTCTGATCAGGGGGGGGGGGGGCAGAATATCGAAAAATAACGATTACGTGAATTATGAACGGCCCCGCAGAACGTTCAAAATGCATTGCATGCAGCTCACACTTCTTTTTGCCACATTCAAAGGCGCGTTGGAATCGACTGTACAGTATTTCCTTGAAGGTCATCTCTTTCGAAAATTTGGAGAAGCTGACTTTGTAATGCAAAAGTAAATGACAAAATTATCAATTTGTAATTTCAAAAGCTGAACAAATTAAATGTAATTCTTCCATAGAGTATTAGTGGTTATTTGACATGAGTGAAGTTGAAACTGATTGTAACTTGCTGCTATGTTATCATTTGCAGAGCTTTACTATTTCTAACTTAACTATTCATTATTCTCAACATTCGCAACATGTATAATTATAATCGGTCCAACATTTGTTTGGAAATGTGCCGTGAGGAATTTTGGTGCTTTGATTGGTTTAGCCAAAATGGGCAGATCTTCCTGATCGAGTAGCTCGTTTCATTTACGCTTCAATCAAGATTAGGACCGCCCACTTAATCATGTGGCCATCTCTGACCAATTGATAAGTCCATATGCCACACCTACATTTCCAAACAAATGTTGCACCGGCTATCATGAATTTTGAGATTTTGAAATACAGTCAAAGCCGTTTAACGTGGCCGCCGGTTAAGCGTGGCCGCCGGCTAAGGTGGCCAGATAACCTGGAACCGATCAAACGCAGTGTTTTGCATGTTGGAAGCTCGGCTTAGCGTGGCAGAAAGTCGGTTAGCGTGGCCATAAAACCCCATTATGCTATGTAATTTGTGGGCAGGCCAACATTCTGCACACAGTAGCCACAAGAGATTCCGAAAGTTTTACACAAAATAGCGACTGATTGTTCCCAATGGGCCATTTCATCTCTCTGGCAAGTTGTGCACAATGCATCCCTCCGTCAACAAGATATCCGAGACTTTCTTTGAAAATGAATAAAGCCTTTCTTTATGGAACATCCTAATTAGCCAACAAATTTGGAACAATCCATATCCACAAAGTAGGTTCCATAAGATACAAACTTATGTGTTTCGGCTCACCAAGAGCATTCGTGTGTCATGTCTTATAGCACCTTGTTGTGGGCATGGATTATTCCAAATCTGTTTGCATACAATTAAGTAACCCAAATTTGAAATTACTATTTCTGAATCTTGATTAACATTTGAAAATGGACAACAAATATTCCGATGTGGTAAATTTTCCATTTACCGATAAAACGATGTTAGAAAAATCGATGTTAGTGATTTTTTCATTAAAAAATTTTGATTTCGCTTAACGTGGCCAGCCGGTTTACGTGGCCAAATCAGGTAGGACGGATGTGGCCACGTTAACCGGCTTTGACTGTAATTTGAATTTCCTCTACACTTTTGCAATTTTAATTTCATGCAATGTTTTTGCACAAAAGTTGTGACACAATTGACTTTGAAGGTAAAATTCGTGAAATTGATTTGAATACATCATTGAATTTGTTAGGCGGCTACAATAAGACCAAAGAATGAAGACACAGAGGCGTGACCAAATTTCAACCTATTGCATTGAATCTCGATGGATTAATACTGTCTGGTGTTTTTAGGCTACAGAACCTAAGTTAAAATGGCGGTTGTGTTTCGACGATCTTTATTCCCTGTCCCACCTAGACCAAATACAAAGCAAATACTGCGCATTATCCAGTTTTTATTACCCATATCTTCCTAATTTTTCGTTTCTTACTCGCATGTGCATATATGTATTCAAAAAATATGGTATAGTGGCAATCACACTACAAATCCAGGAAAAAGCAATCCATTTTGGCATCTTACTTGTCGGTGACTGCTATTCCTGTTGGGGCAGAGATTGTATGGGACTCTAATTTCTGAATTCACATATCTACAACTGTATTGATGTTCGTCATATATCCAGAATTTGAGACCACTCTGAATGTGTATAATAAAGTTGTGCTTGTAAGTTGCTTGTAAACATGTGATTTGCATTTGAGCATTTAAACATGCATCTAAGATGTAATTTATAAAAAGTCAATATCCCCTTTACACCCTGAAATATAAATGCCATTGCTGGCCAACTATTTCCTGAATCACAACATATTTTCATTATATTTAACTATTTAAAGATTTCAAACAAATAAAATAAATGCTATAAGGAACTTTGAATAAGGATTAGTGCCATTCGTTTTTGAAGGTATCCATATCAAGGATTTAATGCATTTGATTAGGTTTTCAAATATTAATGCACATTTTTTTGAAAACTAGAATTTTTGAGATTCGCAATGAAGGAATTTGTGACGTCACCAAACAGATTCAAGTGGCACACAATAAAATCAAAGACCTACATCTCAAAGCAAAAAAAAAACAATGAGAAAACCTCATCTTTCATATGGATAATGAAGTCAAATCAGAAAAATTCCATTTTTCACCCAAACTCGGTTCAACAGCACAACAGTGTGCCAGTTATAAAGACATTACACGTGTTGCGGCTCGTTATTAGCGCCTCATCAGATGTCTTTGAACCATATTAATTGCATCAATTAATTTTTGTATCACCAAGCGTGGACATGATTTGAACCTGAGTTTTCCCGGCACAGTCAGGTAGCTCAGTCCTCATGGCCAAGCTGGCAACGATACTTGTCAGTCCCTGGAAGGGGACTGTAGTAAGATATTGCAATATATGTACAAGGAATGTTGGTACATGGGAATAGAATAAATTTGAGTTATCATCAAGGTCAGTGCATTCCTGCCAGGTGTGTGTATGATGGCACGTCTATTTTTATTGGACGATGATAGTGCAAAACCTCATTAAAAAAGATGACACATATTGAACTTTTGTCGAGTTTCAAACACATGTTTTTAAAATTCCATTTTCACAAGTCACATGTGCAGTGCAACCCATTTTTCCAGTAGTAACACAGAAACAAAACAAACAAGCCATTCGAATTATGACTGGACACAATTTTATAATAGCTATAGGTCTTTTCAATTATCAACTGGGGATTGATTATAGCTTTTTCTTACACTGGTGGAACCTTGTATTTAAAGTATATCGTGATGACGTCACAAATCAATCCAAACGGTTCTATGACGGAACGCCGAAAACAAAATCGCCGAAAACGAAAAAGCCGAAAATCAACAACACCGAAATCAATGGGTCACGTTGATTTTGGTGCGTCACATTTCGGTGCGGTACATTTCGGTGCGCAGGTTATGGTGCGCGTCCATTTCGGTGCTTGTCCATTTAGGTGCTTGTATATTTTCGGGGTTGTTTATTTTGGTTCCAAACATTTTCACTTCAGGAGTGAATATCTTGTAGGTTAGGTTAGGTTTCCCGAGCGAAGCGAGGCCAGGGGGTTAGAGGGGGGCGGAGCCCCCCCCCCCCAAGCAGCGCAAAACGCTACTATGGTTAGGTTTTCATCCCAACAAAGATCATTAGGCGACCAAATGTTTAGAACCGAAACAAACAACCCCCGAAATATACAAGCACCGAAATGGACAAGCACCGAAATGGACGCGCACCATAACCTGCGCACCGAAATGTACCACACCGAAATCAAACAAAACCGAAATCAATAACGCCAAAATTCAAAAACGCCAAAAGCGAAAACGGCGAAAATCAAAATCGCCGAAAACATAAATTCTGAAAATCTGAAACAAATAAAACAAATACTTCTACAGCACAATAACCAATGCTTTAAAATGAAGGAAAACTTTTGGGGAAAAATGTTTCGTTGTCATCTTAACAAACGTCTTGCTGATGATTCCTAATTTAGGTTCAGAGCGGAAGGGGGATGGGAACCTTATATTGGGCGTATTCGGCAATTCATACTGGTTGCTTGCTGGCTGGGTGGGTCGCCAGAACGTGTGACCTCGTTTCTGGGCCATTTCTGGCGCTAATTTATCCGGATTGCCGACCACAAATTTCTGCTACGGCTGGATTCAAAATGGCGGATTACGCGTCATGCAGTTGTGATGGCATGTTACGACCCTTCGTATTCGACCGAACATTGCATGGGCGCCGCCATCTTCTTTCTGAGGCGAGCCAGGAAGGAAAGGGCGTCTGGCTCGGCTTTCTGAAAAAATGACGTCACTCCTCAGAATTTTGATTTGCCGGACGAAAAACCTGTTCTGATTCTGAGGCCCAGATGGATTGCCGGACAACTTTTCTGGTCAAAGCTCAAGAATCCTGGCGACAGGATGAATTGCCGAACATGCCCATTGTCACTCTCAGGAAAGGGGAGACAGCAAACGGGTAAGAAGCTAGGTCGCAAGGGAAAGGGTTGGATGTCAGAATGAGGTTAGAAGATGATACCAAGAATACAGTCGTATACAGTAGGGTATATGATTTCGGACAATAGGGTGCTGAAAATACCAGGTGTTGTGATTAATTATTAAATAAAGTTCACTGTTAAATGTGTTAAGAAAGGTGTCCAGACGGGAGGTCGCAGTTTATTTCGTCACATGCTCGTTGGTCACACTATAACGGTCACAATGATGTGGCCACATTTATTCCGTCATACTTTTAGCGTCACACTGCTTTCGTCATATCCATTTCGTCACACACAATTCGACACTTTCATGTTTGTCACACAACAAATGACACGCTGTGTTCGTCACATTCATTTCGTCACATTGACTCGCCGCAACAAATTGGGCACATTTTCCACATTGATTTGCGGATTTGTTTTATTTTTATTTATATTTACATGTATTAATTAACAAATAATACAAATAAATCAAAATGCAATGCAGGACATGTTTTTCTGAAATTTTTACAATTCTTACAATGCAATCCCACGTAAGAACTGGTCAATGATTCTGAAACTGTAATTCAAGCTAATCTATACAAGGACTGGTTTGAAGGGCCGGTTTGAATACAATTGAGATCACCGAACGGAAATAATCAAAAGTGATGAAGTAATTTAAATAACCGTCAGAGTTTTACATATTTCAGAAAAACCCCCAACAAAAATTGGTGGCTGTCACATGCATGCCACATGCCTGCAATGTACATACCTCATGCAATAAAGCTGCAAGTGAAACATTCACAGCTTTATTGCAGACCTGCGGCAGCTTTAAATTTTTTTTGTTAGGGATGTCATACATTGTTTTGATTTTGCAATATTATTTGTCAATGTATGTAAATAAATACAAATACAGTAAAAGCTCGCTAATCTGGACTTGGTGGGACCGGAGGTCGTCCGGATTAATGAAAGTCCGGATTAGCCGAAGTACACATTTTTAACCTGGTAAAAATTTATTATTGTTTTGCTTGTGCTAAAAGCAACCAATAAACTGTAAAACAGACATTTATTTCATGTGTACATACTGTATTTAAAACATTTAACAAGGGAAACAGTTACACAGTAGGAGCAAAATAATCATTTATGTGTTTTTAATTATGTTTTATTTGTGTTTTTTTAATTATTTTGCCAGTCCGGATCAGCGGGGTCCGGATTTGCGAGCTTTTACTGTAAAAATACAACAAATCTGCAATTTTATAATTTGTTGCGGCGAGTCAATGTGACGAGCTGAGTGTGGCAGAATGAACGTGTCAAAAAAGTCATGACGATTGTAGTCTGGCGAAATGAATATGACGAACACAATGTGACGTTCAAGGTATATGACAGAATGAATGTGTCCACTTTACTGTGACCGATATAGTTGTGGCCAACAAGCATGTGACGAAATGAACTGTGACCTCCCGTAGGGGAACCGTTAAGAAATGTTCACTATCTAAATGAAGTTTACAGGAATTTTTTCCCAATTTTGTAATAAATATATTAGTAATTTTTAGGGGATTTTGATTTTCGGTGTTTTCTATTTTCAGCCTTTTCGATTTTTGGGGTTTTGGTTTTTCAACGTTTTTGATGTATTTCAGGGGAATCGTCCATAATTTTGATTTTCAAGTTCACTGTTAAATGTGTTAAAAAATGCTCGGGGGTTTTATATTTTCGGCGTTGTTTCTTTCGGCATTTTTGAATTTCGGCGTTTGTGTTTTCAACCTTTTTGTTTCGGCGTTCCGTTGTGATAAGAATCCAAACAGGGGAACCCGGTTCCACGACACAGCGCCGAATGCGAAAGCGCCGCGCGACAAAGCGCCGCGGTCAGCGCGCCGAGCGACGTCGCGCCGCGGTAAAACGCGCCGCCCGGCAAAAGCGCCGCTGAAAAAGCATGCCGCCAGCAATAGCGCCGCCGCTTTATTTTTGTAATAATTAGCAGTATTGTTGTTACTACAGTCCCCCCTGAAAATAATCTGTCGAAAATCTGCAAATATTTCTGCAAAATCTTAAAATTCTGAAAAATATCTGAAAACTATAATGTATTTTCTGTAGAAAATCTGCAGCATATTTTTTCTGGGGTATTGTTACAAAACAAGTAAAAATTTGTTCTTAAAATTTGTGCGGTTTCAGCTTGTTTACCTTCAACACAAATGTGTAACATACATGCCCTATATGCTATGTGTACAATAAAACTTACAATTTCATGAAAATTGTGATGAATTTCTGTTACTATGATACAAAATATATATACTATATACGTGTATTTGGACAACATGTTTAATTTTATTATTTTTAGTATGATTTATACTAGCATATATTATTCTATTAATTTATAATTTTTGGTATGATTTATACTTGCATACAAGTTTCTATTACTAAAACTAATAAAATTAAACATGTTGTAGTATCCTAGAGTGAGTTGCCATGACAATGTAATAAATTCTTTTTCCAGGTTCAGCAGTTGCAGCATACGTCTTGCTGCACTCGCATATTTCAAATCTCGGAGAATTTTTCCTGAGCCTCAAATCAAAATAAATTGCATTTATTTTAAATGTTGAAACGATTGAAAATTTTAAAGATTTTAATGTAATTTAGTTATAACTAAAACCCTTTTATGCCCAGCGGTGCATTTTCGCAACATTAACTTCCTGCGAAAATGAATTTGAAATTTAAAAAAAAAAATGGCACAAATATTTGCAGATTTTCTAAAGATTATTTTCAGGGGGGACTGTAGTAACAACAATACTGCTAATTATTACAAAAATAAAGCGGCGGCGCTTTTGCTGGCGGCATACTTTCAGCGGCGCGTATGTCGGGCGGCGCTGTTGTTGGTCGGCGCTTTTGTCGGGCGGCGCGTTTTACCGCGGCGCGACGTCGCTCGGCGCGCTGACCGCGGCGCTTTGTCGCGCGGCGCTTTCGCATTCGGCGCTGTGTCGTGACACCGGGGAACCCACCTTTTCTGAGACGGTCTGATTAGCCTGTGGGACAAAATTAGTGCCATTATTTCCTAAGTGTAGCCCAGCCTATATTATCCGGTTGAGTAAGGAAAACTGCATGATGCCAACAAAATCTTACAGTACTAATGTAGATTTAGGGAATGCCTTACTGAATATTCTAATTTCGGGCAACAAATAATTAGAATCGGCCAACCGGAAGTCGGTCAAAAAATACAAATGTGAGGGAGACAGTTATGATTAGAGTGCGGATTTTACGTGCAAGTACTAACTTTTTTCCTGAACGTATTATGATTAGGAATCTTACAGAAAAGCGTTTTAATTGCATTTGGAATTATTTGGACATCATTTTTGTGTACGTTTTTGTATGTTTTTTGGGCTAATTTTAGCAAGTAAAGTTGCGCACAAAATGCACGTAAAATCCGCACTCTAGTTATGATCATCGACTGTACATGCTGGAACTAAATTAGCCAATAGCTGTTAGAAACTAGCCTCTCCAAGCGAATTAGGAAGAACAAAGTGATGAGGGTGTACCCAAAGTCTAGTCTTCCTGTTTAACATTTCTCTATATCCTTCCATTACTAATAATTACTGTTAGTTTAGGGCCATAAATGCAAGGGGCGCGTAAACCCTGAGTTAACAATAACAGCGAGGGACATGAACTTTAGGAAACACATTTTCCCAACAATTACAATTATAAAAATTACATAACAATTAAAAAAGTTGCGCAATGCCAACAATGACACTCAATAGATGATCCATAGTAAAATTTCTATACAGTTATGTAATCTTTCTTGTCATATGGTGCATTTTGCATGGGTTATACTATAAATCAGGGGTTAAGCCAAGTTGTAATTACGAACTTTGGCTTTGTATTTTCATCCTGAATCAGGATACTAATGAAATATTTATTGAGTTCAATGATTGTCTTTCGTTTCCGTTGTCACCTTTATAGACTAATATTTCCGCCATACTGCAATAAAAACCGCATGTCCTTGCATCAAACATTTTATAGAAGGCAAGGGACAGCAGCTATAGTATTAAAAACACCTGACTGAGTGTATGCCACTGTAAACCAAACTACAACAAGCTTGGTGACGCCACGGAGCAATATTCAGGCAACAACGGTTTCACCTTTATCAGTGTTAAAAATTAATGACATTTTCTGTTGCAAGCATTGACATGTGACTTGGATGATAAATGGATTAGGACATCGATCGTTTATAGAACTTACAGAAACACAAAACTGAAACACTTCACATTTGCAGAGCAAAAATATTACCTACTCTAGAAATAAATCATTGTTGTCACTCCCTATCTTATTCTTAACCATATAACAGTATTCATCCCCCAAAAAACTAATTGAAACCAGCATAATAACATTTGTATCTATGCGAGTACAGTATTCTCATCAGTATGGACATCTAATTTTGAAACGCTAGATGTTCATGCCTCCTCAATCTGACAGGTTTGCTTCAGCTGTAAATTTCTTGTACCCGAAAGCAGATAATTGAGATAAAACTAAAGACAGTGAAAAAAAGTAAGAAATGACAAGAGTTATTTACCATCTTCATCATCACGGTTAATCTCCGTAAGGACGAGATTGTTGTCAACACTAGAACCACGGTAGATGAAATCAGAATCTAATCCAAGACCGCTTTCTGCATTGTCCACATTCAACCACATCGCAATGTAATTGAATAGAATAAAAAGAATGAAGAGGATTAGAGCAGGCCAATACAAGAGTAATAGTAGAAAACTGAAAATTAAATATGTAGTCGGCGTTCTTTAGATCCACATATTCATTAGTGTGTAGAAGATTTGTATTGAAATTTGATTGCATAGGATGCGAAATAGCTCCCCGATGCGAAATTGTGTTCAAGATGTTTCCCTGCAGATTATCTGAAGCTGCATTCATTTTGTGTCAGAGTAGGCTAGTGAAGGAATGATATGAAGTTTCAAGATGGAGAATAACAAATCAGTAATTTATTTATGCAATTTGACAATTACACCACTTGACAACTTGATGCAACTTCTTCCTGGATTCTAACTTTATTGATTGATTACGCCACTTAAAAAAATTGAGACGAGTCGTGAGATAATGAATATCATTCGGATGAAGCGGGAAATATATATTATTTCCACAAAATATTATTAATAGGAACACGTATTATCTCACATCTATTTGAATTTTTTTTCTAAAATAGGTTTTCCTGCAAATATCCATTGAAAAAGGGGAAACAAATCGTTTCACATTCTGCACCCAAAACATTTTCAAACAAACAATTGCAATGAAGTGGAAGAATTGGCACTTTTACTCGTTCGGCTATCATAAGTGAAATTCACACAAATACTTAGGTGCCATTTGCATATTGTCACATTCCCGTGTATTAACGTGAATCATCATACTTGTTTTGGATAGGGCGTGTACAGTGATTTAATTACTCAGTGTAGCCATAGAAGTATTCAATTTTATTGGTGACACCATTTTGCATGCAGCATGCGAGGCAGGAACACAATTCTTTAGAATTGCATGCGTTTGCCTGATCAACCAATTTAACTTACACTGCATTTCCTGGTCAGTGTATCTAACACATCATCGTCCCGTTCACATCACATTTTTTATAACTAAAGAATTGAGACACCGTCATCCCAAATGATATGGAATAGTCATGTTCCGACTCGATTAGAAGAGTTGCCATCGAACTCAATTGGAATTGGAAGTGTGTTTCAATTTAAAAGGAACAGCCATATTTCCACTGACATGGAATAGTCGTATTGCAATTTACAATGATCAAGCTATGATCTAACAACTCACAAGGAAAGGACCACATTGAAGGCAAACGAAATGATGATTCTTACGTAACATCTTATTCAGCGCTTTTTATGCTGAACAGGATAGACGTTATCTTAACCCCAAATGCGCAACACAACTAGTAGGAAAAAATAATGAAAACTGGAAAATTGGTCGTTCGAACTCATTGGTTCGATTGCAGCATGCACGCATGCACACATACGCATCTTATTTATTGTCCACACATGATCGATGCGCCTCTTTCTTCCAGTTGTCGACACCGTTGCATTTTGCTTGATTGCAATGTATTGTGCATAGGTGGAAATTTAGTTTTTGCAGATTGGTTTCTTTCATATTTGAGAAATTTATAAACAAAAAAAAATAGTGAAATTTGAACATTTGTTCGGTTCATCTCGCATCGGAAAATTCCTAATTACTATTCAGCAGATTAAAAGTTACATAAAAGTAGGTAATTGTACGCCTGTTTTCAGCTTGTTGCAATGTCTTCACAAGACAGTGCTTAACATTTCTTTAATTGATATCAGCCCCCTAGCATCAATAACAAAAAAGTTAGCCTTTCGATGTCCTTGATAACACCTGCCAAGGTCACCAATGAGGGCAGCGTCAGAGGGCCCACAACCTGCTGAGTACTTGTCATATGTCTTTCCATTCCTTCACTATTAATTTAGATGAATAACAGGCCGTGACCGGACTTATGACTCACCCGGTATATAACGTAAATAACATGAAAAACATCGAAATACTATGACCGATATACCATCGATCATGTGTGGACAAGAAGATGCGCATGTGTGTGCGCGCATTCTATTCTGCAATCGAAACAATGAGTTCGAACAACCACTTTTCCAGTTTTCATTATTTTTTCCTACTAATTGTTTTGCGCATTTGGGGTTAAGATAATGTTTATCTTGTTCAGCATAAAAAACTGAATAAGATGTTACGTAAGAATCATAATTTCGTTTGCCTTCAATGTAGTCCTTTGTCAGATGGAACAGACCCTGAGAAATTTATATTAATCAGTGATAGGCACTGATCTCATTTTAGCATCGCAACAGTAGCTGCAACCATTTAGCTTAGAAAAACTTCATCACAGCTGATGAGACTCACAAAAATATCTGGTCATTCTAATAGGAGCAGATTGGTTGGAACTAAATCAGGGGTGGGGAATGTCCGGTCTGCTGACCATACAGAAATCCTACAAACTCATTTGGTCTGGTCACGTGGTCTGGTGTGCCAAGGCAAACAGTCGAAGTTAGTTCAGAGAGTGGTTTACATCATGAACCACACAAAGGAGGATGGCTAACAGGGCTCTACCCTGAGAGGGGCAGGAATCCAGGGGCCTGGTGTAGCGGATCAGGCATGCAGTTAATTGAAGAGAGACTTTTAATTATTTTGCAATTTTGTGTTATGAAAACGATCAGCAAAGGAAAATTATGTTTTTCTTTTAAGTGACTGAAAAATTTGCATCAACAAAAGGCAGTGAACTCTCAAACAAACCCCCAGGGTATCATTTGTTTTTTCCCCAAAATAGCTCATGGTTTATTCGAGCCCCAGGGTTTATTCAAGCCCGGGGCTTATTACTTCCCGGGGTTTATTCAAGGAATGAGGTGAGGAAGTTTTGACAATGCATTTGTACAGTTTGGACACTAATAAGCCAACATTTTCACAAGAGGTGTTCGAAATTGCAGCTCCCAACAAAATGACATGCACGACACCTCCCTATATTCCTTCTTGTGGGGCATATCAAAGGCTTTGTTTCGGATGTGGGCTTCGTAGCTCGAGTTTCTGGAGCTGCTAATACAGTTCGAAACACACCACAGATTTTTCATTGCATCCAACAATCAATGACTTGGCGTTGTCGCGCAAGTCATTTTGTTGGGGGCTGCAGTTTCGAACACCTCTTGTGAATAAATGTTGACTTATTGGTGTCCAAACTATACAAATGCATTGTAATCATTTCCTCCCCTCATTCCTAAGGCCACACGTCGGTTTCGCGAGACATGCATTCACATCAGGTGGCATACTTTACGATGTCACGTTTCGGGGGCTACGGACAAAACCAAGCGTCGGCGGACATGGGTTCACATGAACTTGACGTCTTGTTTTCATGCCTATTACATCCCCTGAAAGTTTGTACATAGAGTTTTGCAACACCCTGTATAAACGGCATCCACAACAGCTACAAAACTTGCAAATGAATGAACATAAATATCGCCTTAATTTGCATAAAACATCTTCTAATTTTTCGACTTAATGAACACAACACATTTATAACACAACACATGAACAAAAATTGTTCATTTGTACAAGGATAATTTTGTTCAATTTCATAATGCGATAATACTATCTAGAAATACATGAATTCTCATTTAATATACGTATTAAATCCCGCATTTATTATTCGACCAAATGCAATCAACGGAAAAGGAAATGAATTATATCAACAACATCAGGGTTGATTTACTTACGGGCAGTTGAAATATTTATCCTTTGACAGACGAGACCCAACATGAAAACTGCTACTGAGTAAGAAACTTTCCAACTCCTGTGTAAATAAAAAAAATGTTATTGACATTAATATAGCAAACGCAAAACAGACTTACATATTAAACACTCTTATTTCACTGAAATAATGTATTTAATATACAGTATAAGAGTACACATTTTAATTACACTGCATCAAATTAATCCCTATTGGAATTATCCATTAGAATCCACAATTGCAAAATTTGTAGTGATTTGTAATGTTTTCTAATGCATAACATGATGTATAGGTAGTGAAATGACCATTTCCATTATTAGGAATGGGAAACCTAGTTCCTAGTCTAATGATTTTCGTAGATATTCATGTAAAAAATAGTTTTTTTTATATTGCTATAAACTGCTATTTCAAATTTAATGTCTCTAACTGCAAGACGAGCAATAAAAAATTGCAAACTGCGAAATGATTACGAGATATTTGAATGTCATGCAACTGAACTCCAACTTATAATACAATAGATACATTATATTTACTGTGTTTGGTAAAAGGTTTGTATACATAGTTACTAATGGGTTTTCATTGTGAAGTTGTCATTGTCCAATTTACTTAGACGATGTTTGCAAAATTTATGTTGCTAATAGTTAATTATCAGTTTATCATGCCAAATTATATGATGATTTGAATTGAACTCTGCGATTGCAGTTATTTTTCACACTTTACAATTTTTCAACCAAGATCTTAGGCTTACAATGCCTATTTATACCTACCTGTGACTTATCCATAGATTTCACTAATCAAAGAAGAAAATTAACTGTCGATTCAGGAAAGTAATTCTATTCAACATCCTATGTATGACTTTAGAAAAAAATCCAGTTTAAGATATGTAACTCATTTGTCCATACATAGCAGTGAAAATTTATTAAAATACAAAATAATTCTGGAAGCTACAGTATGTGAAATATGACACATTCACGAAATAAAAATATGCACTAGGCCTACCCTTTATAATTATTAAATGAATTTGAATTTGCTCCAGTGCTGTACAATCAATTAAACACTAACTTTCAAACAAACAGTGTATAGGCTGCAATATTCCGAGGTCATACAAACACTACGGACCTTAAAACACATGCAAAAATGTCACTATGATTAATTATCGACTCTATAAACTTGTTTTTACTATAGAAGGGTGTCCGGATGGTACGTATTAAAGTGATACGGACGAGCATACATGTCTCATGACAGACAGGTCAGTGTACGATTAATTTCATTCTCTAAAAACTAAAGACACAATGTCGGTCGACGCCCTCTTTCTTTCTTATTTGACTAAAAAAATATTGTCATATAAACACTAACATTTCATTCTTTAGCAATCTGGTAGGTGAAATCAAATTTGAAATCGCATGCACGCTATTTTATTCTCATTATTTTTCTGGAAATAATATAACAGAATTATAAAACCTGAACCAGAATTACTGTTGCCTGTATTGTTTATTTCAAACATGCAAGAAAAATTCATCATATTCCTTCAATTAATGACTTGTACAAACTACAGCAGAGTACAGTCTGCATGATGAACTATACAAATTGTATCTCAATTTTAATGTTAACATTTAACTTGCACCCAAATATACAGCGTGGTCAGAAAGTATTGCCTGTTGGGCTATAACTTTAAAATGAAGCCAGATAGCGAGATTAATGTTAAGAGGTGAAGTGATCAGAAGGCTAGGGCACTTCCGGTGCACTAACCCCACGTGACCTTCAACAATGACTTCAAGGTCATCGCAATCCTAACTTGCAAACTAAAAGAGTTAGGATAGTACTGTCAATTGGAAAGTTGTAGAGCACACCTTAATTAGTGCTAAAAACTCGTCACAGAAATTTTTGAGAGTAACTGCATGAGTGTAAAGGGCGAAGTTGTGAGGCGCGGTGTGAGTCCTGCAGGGAGGCATGATAACACAGTGTAGCCTGAAAATCGCTCCAAATAACAAAGCACGTCAAGCAATACTTCGTACTGTAGTGATAAAACGTATGTGTTTAAGCAAACAAAAACTGATATGGTACTGTACTGGGTCAAAACATAGTTATAATCCCATGTGAGCAAAAGGTGTGCTACCAACATGAAATGTCATGCAACTAAGAACTCTTTGAACTCTGCAACCTAAGGCGAAACCTCACAACACATGCTCTATATGATGTCCTTCCGAGGCAATGCAGTGTTGGGAGCGTTTGATGACAGACGTGACCACTCTTTGAAACGTCTCTGGTGGAATAATCGCAATGGTGTGTTCTACAACTTTCCAATTGACAGTACTATCCTAACTCTTTTAGTTTGCAAGTTAGGATTGCGATGACCTTGAAGTCATTGTTGAAGGTCACGTGGGGTTAGTGCACCGGAAGTGCCCTAGCCTCCTGATCACTTCACCTCTTAACATTAATCTCGGTATCTGGCTTCATTTTTAAGTTATAGTCCAACAGGCAATACTTTCTGACCACGCTGTATAACGTGCATTTTATAAAATAACACTTACTACGTACATGCTCTGCTCGCTATTTACAAGTATTGTTTTTATAACGGTGTAAAAGTAATTTATTTCATGGCCGTGACAATTTACGAAAGGTGTAATAAATTATTACTTAAAATACAATGGAGAGAATAAAATGAGATTGTACAACCAACAATTTCAAAGTAGGGGAAATCGTAAGCAAGACATTTTAATGAAGAAGTAGCGCTATAAAAAAGTGGCAGTAAAATTAAAAATTTATTGAATGAATTTCAGACAAGTCACGCAAAGTGTATTACACATAGCTGCGCCACCTTTCATTCAAATAAATGAAGTTATACCTCGAATGTATAAACCCACAAGCGTGCAGTATTTGGAAAAATCTAGTCTGTGGGATAGAAATAAAAACCACACACTATCAGTTTCATTTGAAATCGAGCATGTCTCATTATTTTTGAATATGCAAATATGTGAAGATACAAGTTTAGGAATTGTATTTTTCTTTGCCAATCGAAATGTGGATGCTATAAGGCTGAACTGTGTTACAGTATTCAGAATTACGTATGTTGGAATTTACTTATCTTCTAAACATACCAATTAGATTGTAAAAACTGTCATCCAAAAATATTGTTAATATCTAATTAACAATGTTGATAATCAACAAATAACAATACTCTGGACGACAATGTCTGTTATAACATTCTTCCTTGGCTCATCTTAGAAGACCTGACGAATCTAGTAAAGTAGTAGTTAGTCGCCAAACGCTGAAAATGTAGGACAGCAAGACTGCAACCAATTCCAAAGTCATTTCTGGTGTAGTGAGATATTGGAGCACTATTACACTGGTTTATGTGGAGCATGAACCTAGTCTGTGGCTTGACCAGATTCGGACCCTGATAGGCTTAAATCCTAAACGGTAGTCATACTTAGCTTATAACTTTAATCCAAAATAATATAAGAAAACAGACCAAATGGAGTGGAGAACATCCAATGGAAAGTTGAAGAGTACGCGTAGATTTTGAGTAGTATAGTACCAAGAGTACCACTTAATCCACTCTTGATAGTACCTACTGGTGCCTCCAGGGCCTGTCGATATTTTAGGCAGGAAATTCTGCCGGCATGTTCATGTAGTTGCTGAGGACTGAACTGACTTTCCATTGGAAATTTCCCCTATTTATACAAGTTACAGGATTACGAAATCTAAACAAAGCTTTGTTCCAAGAAGCACTGGGAAAAAACTATTGGTGGTGATTGCCATAGATCTCCACAATATACTGTGTGATATTCCTTTCCTTTGATAATATGCCTGCTCTATTAATCTGCAAATTTCATAATGAATAGAAGACTGATACGAATAAATGACATTTTGTAACAGATATTGGCGTTACAATAAATGCAAGTGCAATAAATGCACTTAAACAAATACTTCTAACTATGCAATTTGTAGAAGATAGCAGTCTGATTCATCAACTTTTTTAGATGACACCTTTTGTTTCTACAGTCTTTCAACTCCACGTTTAGGAATTAAATTTATGTCCTACAATAAAATCATGGTTTTAAAAAATGGATGAGACTGACATGAATGACAGAATTGTTGCTGCACCGTTTCGATGTGACGACATTCATTTGATCTTGATTTTAGTCTTCTATTGAAATTGGAGAAATGAAATTTGTGAATTTAAACGAGTTTGACTCTAGCTATCAATGTCCCATTTTAAGGCAAAATAGAATTACTAGTGTTACCAAAGTGGGTATACTATCAGTATACATGTACACTTCACAGTCAGTTTCACGATTAAAACCCCACTAGATTACTACGCACAATTTATAATTCACATATATGTATAAAGTGGATTTTGCTAATATTGGAACAAACCCAAGTGTTCATAAATTACTTCTATTGAAAGGCTGACTTTTAAATATTTATACAAACTTGTACACCGGGTGAGTCACAAGACCAGTGACGGACTGCTGATTTTGTAAATGAATGGGGTAGGAATAGAAATGCACATGGAAAGTACTCAGCAGGTTGGCGGCTATCTAACCATGTGCCCATTGGTGACCTTGAAAGGTGGGATCAAGGTCATTGAAGAGCTAACTTTGTAATTATTGGCGCTAGTGGGCTGATATCATTTAGCGAAATGTTCAGCGCTGTGTTCTAAACATAATGCAGCA
>WWPM01024214.1:0-14014 GCA_023279145.1 Glomeris maerens | reverse complement strand
TTTTCTACAGAAAAACATTGATTCTGCAGAAAATCTTATAGTTTTGTAGATTAATTGCAGAAATCAATATTTATCTGCAGAAAATGTAGCAGCATATTTTCAGATGCGACTGCAGATTTTCTGAAGAAAATGTATTAATAGTTTGCAGATATTTTTCAGAATTTCAGATTTTGTACAAATATTTTTAGATTTTCTACAGATTATTTTCAGTCATTGCAGAAATTCTGCAGAAGCCACTATTTAAAATATCAGTATAAATATTAGCAACAGAGTGAATATTCTATGATCATGAATGTACAGAAATTCTCAAGATTGAAATCTTTATTTACCTCCCGACAAGTTTACTGAAAATTTTCCAGGAGGAAGGCCAAAAAAACGCCGGATAATCGAAGGGCCGAATTATCGAGGGAGGACTGTACTTTCACTAAACTATCGTCAAACCCGCTGGGATTTAGTTCCAAATTTAGAAGCACCCTGTGAAGAAACATGTATGTTTCTATTCGCTTTGTAATTTACATAAAATTAGCAATACTAACTATATAGTATAACACTTTTCCATGGGGGCACAGAACAATATACATATAGTAAATAACCTCGAAGATGATGCTGAAGGTATTAATTGGTTAGCAAGAATGCTTATACAAATGTTAATACTTATTTCCTGTTGCTATTCCTATATGTTGCTGGTCTGCATTTTGAATCACAATCTAATTGACAAATTTGGACTTCAGGATATGTATCACGAAGTTCTTTAATTGAATCCTGTTGATCAGAAAGCTGTACAAGTCACAATATGATCCGGAAGTAAGTCTAATTTCCTTTATCTGGCATACTAATTACGTATTATCTCAAAGTATGAATATACAATGAGGAAATGCATGCTTCAACGAATGATAATTTGTTTCATTCAATGAACAAAACACATAGCACAACCAACACGTCTTGCAAACATATAAATGAAGTATATTTTGTAGTTTAGGTTATGACAGCTACTATTTTATCTAATGAACTGCAACCCTTGGAGGCAACTTTCACTGCATTTCTTTTCAACAAGGCAACAGCCAAGCAAGCGCGTTATCCTCAAAAATGCGAAATTATTATATTTTACCCAATTTATAGGGAATAAGTAGCCCAAGAAACCAGTGTTTTAAATTCCTGCAAAAAAATAAGATTGCGAGATTATATAGGGAGATTCAGTAAATCATGGCAGGGGTAGGGTACACTAGAATTTTCTTCTTTACTACCGACTTTAAAAGATAAGCCAAAAGGATGTTTTGGCACCTTTTTCAAAAAGAACAATTCCTGATGAGCTTCAGTTAATTTTTGTCTGCCCGGGGATTTAGGTCACAAAAATACACTATGTCATAAATTTTAGGAACTTTCTTCTTACTAGTTTTATTTTTTATATAACATAATAGAATATCACACTATGGAACCTGATCTCGAAGATCAAGTTTACTAAATTAATTATAACAAATCTGAGATGCTTACACGACATATGCATTCAATTATACATTATGCCAGATGAAAGCATGCGCACCACCAATTAGTAATGGAAATTTTGAAACTTTTTCCAATTTACACATAAAAAAAATCACACTTAAATTGATCTCTGTACACGATACAAGTTTGAATTTTCGTAGTTCAACACACTGCAAATAGAAATTCCATACATACACAATTGCTCTTATTATACATAATTACGTTTTGAAATTCCGGTAATGAGTATTTCATTTGAAATAAATACAATTAAATTAACTTAAAGCTGAAACACCAAATACAGAAAAAGAGCTATGCGTATGTATTTGTTTGGAAAGAATCTCTTTGAAAATAAAAGCAATGAAAAGAAAGTGAATTCCTTTTGTTATTATAGAAACTGATTACATATCCCCTTACATTTAAATTGTTCAGTGTGCGTAGACAGTGCATTCCTTACATTAACTTTCACCTTAAAAGTGAACTGACATATGGTTTTGTAAGATGGCTGCCTTGACAATTTAATTGCATGGTGACAACAATTAATAAAGCTACGTACTAATTGTAAGATTATGAATATTTTTTTGGCAAATTCTGTTCTAGGCACTCGATGGGTTCAGAAATGTGGCTCTAAATTGACGGTTTTCTTGTTCGTATATTGTTTCAACGTAAGTATATAACATAATCAGTCTGACCTTGCTTTTGAAACGCATCAGAAAATATAATAATACGAGTTCGTTGAACGTCTTACATCACTTGCCATACATCCAATTGAAAGACAATGTGCAAAAAGGAAAAAGTAAAAGAATACATCGCACATGCTGAACATTGATGGCCTACATCCTCCACTAACCTACTGAAAATTGTGCATTTCAACTTGATAAAAACGACCTACTCTCGCTCTTCAACTCACAGGACCCTCTTATAGGGTCGCCAATAGGGGACGTCGATGGCCGCCCTATGAGTTTAAGTTCACTTCCCCTAAATTAGGCACAACATTAAGCATTGCCTTTAGGACAATGACTTAGGTATATAATGCCGCCAGATTATCAAGTAAGCTACCAAATTACGTGAGTGAGTTCCTGTGGTGTCATAAATGCACCGCAATATTGCTCAAATAATCATTATACTATGCACTTGCTACTGAAAAATCAACCAAACAATACAGTTATTTGTGCAAATACATTTAGGCCTACTCTGTCATATTAACGAACTAGAAAAAACTTAACTATGTACAGGTATTTCATCTATTCAGGATTGCATCAAACGAATTTAGCAGCAATTTTTTGTGTACGTTGTCTGGTAAGCAATGCTCTAATGGACGCAGTTTCATACAGCGAGTATATTACATAAAATATAAATTCCAGATGAAGTACGTACGAATTAGTCCTTTCAACTCTAAATAGAATTCAGTAAATATTTATATCTCACATTCTACAGGAAAATTGTTGTATACATATGCAAATTATTATTTCAAACTGAGCTACGGTATATAATAAGCCAATACGATCTACAAATGTTTCAATTTTTTAGATTAATTCCCAAGCGATATCTTTATCGTTTAGGTTTTCATGTATGTAAAGTATGTATGTTTTTTCCGATTCTGTTTTTTGTATATAAATAGTTAAGGTTGGACCAATGGAATAAGAATTCCACTAACCGATCATTTTTGATGCACTTAACATCTGAACACACTAAATATATTACTATTGTTCTTTAGAGATACATTATCGCATGAAAGTCACTCAAAGTATTTGTTGGACAAAAGTATACTTAAAGGCACCGTTTCAAATTGTTGCACTCGGGCAACATTGTCTGCACTGTACGTACGCATTATATTAAATTGGATTTTTTTTTTTAAAATGTAGTAGTACATTATTTTACTTTAAATATAGTCGTTGCAATGATAAAATAGTGCAATATAACGCCGTTTTGTACAGGTAAAACGTGATAAAAGACCAAAGTAACTTATGATTACATTGCTTACTTCAAGTAGATCGTGCTGAAGTTTTAGTAGAAAAGTCCAGGTTCTTCCATATTCATGTTATTTTTACAGTTACAATCAGAATTTATGTACGTTAATTACAAAGTTTTAAGCAAAATTGAGGAAGTGTTTCGAATCTCTACTTAAATTAGGCCCGGGTATGTACATGTTAAAACTATAGTGGTATTGGTTAACTGGGTACACTCAGGGCGTCCCGAAAGTTAAATTTGGTCACATTAAACGATTTTGCCTCCACAAGTTTTTGATAAACGAAAAGTTTGGATCAATGTAGGCTACGATATTCTGAAGACGCTGCTGAAAACAGATTCCAAATTAATGGTTAAATGGAGTAATAATCACCATCTTGAATAATGACTTGACAACATGACCACTTATGCCATGCAGTCAAGCGAAGTGTGCATTTGCTATTGTTCAGTGTTACTGGTTTGGTGACATGAGCAATCAGGAGCAGGAACATAAAATTTTTGTTGATAGTCAGTCGCTTCCTTTGAAAGTTAATTATTTATGCAAATAGTTTTTTATGGACACCCAACAAGGCAGCTGATCAACCCCTATACAATGATTGGGAAACACCAAATTGGAAAGTGAAGCTATATTTCTGCCACTATAATCTGAACGGATACAAGCCGAAAATGCACCTTGTTATATACATTTTGAATAAATTTATGTCCACGAGGCTTGCAGCAAAGACAAATATGGCGGAAATGTGCCATTAAGATAAGATATTTTATAGAATTTCTCGCTTTGACGTCTTTCCATTCATTTTGCGCACCGAAAGCATTTACAATTCTGTCTCTTTTAGCACTTTTCTTCGAGAAGGTCAATGACTGAAGCATCTTCTCTTCCGCTTATGCATCCAGAGGATAGTTTTGTTCCCTTTCTTGCATTGGCAACTTTTTGCGCCATGACAGTAGCACATTAGCAGTGAAATTTGTGGAAGACACGGCATTATGATCATGCAAAATTAAAGGTTGATTTGAATTAGTCAAGTATTACCACTTCCACGAAACTGGGTCACAACTCTTATATAATTCTTTAGAAATTTCAGTTATAATAGCATTTGTGCTAAAAACTGCAAGACTTGTCTGGAAAATTGTACAAGTTATATCTGAAACATGATAAACTAGAATATAGCAATCTGCAAAGTGGATTTCAGTAGGGCTATCGATTCAGCAAGATAACAGTCAACATCTTTTTAATTGTCACAGCTAATATAAGCAAATAAATCCGTTTAATATGTTGGAAATTACTTCTGCAAATGTAGGACCTGTGTATGCATGGAAAGTTATGTACTTGAAAGAAGCAGGATGACAACATGTGTGTCAATGAGAAAGAAATTGTGGATTTTAGCTACCACGTGCTGAAGTTGAACTGACACCTAATTTACATCCAATTTCGCCTGACTATATATGGTGGCAAGTTTCAGGAATAAAACGTGTGGGTAGCATTCATAAGTGTTAACAATAATGAAATACAGGCGAATACAGTTTATAAGTAAGTATATGAATTATTAGATTTTAGTATGAAACAATGTGAAGTGTGCTGATTATAGTGATGAGTCGAGAAATAATGTACCATATGCCCCAAATGCAAAACTACGTATATTTCGAAATTGAATTGCGGACGATGTAATATGTCAAACATTTATCAATGTCTAAAATACGAGACGTATGTATTTGTTGAACATATATAAGTGGCAACTGCTGCATGAAATATTCATGATACTGGAAAATTGTTATGCTAATAAATATGTACAACATTGGAGATTTCGTTTTTCCTTGGCCTAGAATACAAGTTCCTCTTGAGGAATTAAACATTGCATACGACAATACTAAATATACACTATCTACATTCCCCTTAAAGTTTGCATAATAAAGTCAATAAAGTATTGCCTTTATCACACAACAGGACATGGTTGGCGATTTCATGCGATATTTCTGAAAAGTGACTTCTTTGCAATTAATGTTTAAATATGTTAATGCAGGGAATTATTGAATTTCTCTACAGTTGAGTAATTATTTTAATCTATCTGGAATATAACTTCAATTCAACCAAGTAGTGCATTTGAGTATTAACCTAACATTTTAACTTGCATGTGTTCAAAATTACAGATAATTGTGGGATTCACTGATACCAAATGCAGATTAAATATCATTTCCATAATTTCATAGTAGGCCTAAGCACAATGTATCTAATCATGAAGAATTACACTATGTAATTCTCGCGTTGTTGCATGGAATTTTATGGCTCAGTTGCTTATGAAATTTTAGTTTCCGGATTATTAAACATAATTATTAATGTGTTTAATGTGGAGGCGAAGGAGAAAAGGTGGAGTGACTGAATTTAGTTCTGCTTATAACAGTTATGATCTTTTTTTCCGGATTCATGAAATATCGAGGTCTAGGGCACCATCACAATTTAAAATCACATTTAGTTCAGTTGATTACAGAGAACTTTTTTTAAATAGGAGTATAAAGATATCATTAACTTCGATGTTCAGACTTTAACTCCAGTGCTGTGAGAAAATGAATGATAAAACTACATAAATGCATGCGAAATAATGTTCCTTTACGATTCTTCTAAATGTTGAAACGTAATTGGTAATTAAAATTTCGGGGCATGTGCGGACAATCGTAATCAGATATACATGATATGGGAGAACACAAATAACTGCATAGCTGCACGGGCTTACTTTGTTTACTGATTGAATATTTAGTTTGCACACCGTTGGAATTCTAGGTCATTCGGTTTTCGGTTTTGAAATGCAAGTGACGCAATAAGATTGAAGGTGTGGTCGGAGGAGTATAGGGTGAAGATGAACTGTTTTTTGTGTGTTCAGACCAAAAAAAAATGCAGGTGGTTCAATATATCGCCAGCGTGATTTTCTTCTCGGACTTCCTTTGGTGGAGGAATGGCTTTCCTTACATTGGCTGCAAAAGTGGGGCAAGTCGTCCTATAGGTGGTAGTCAAGAAAGTGGCACCACGTTTATAAAGCAAAGGGTCAACCCCTCTCCACCTGAATTTCCTCTCGGGTTTACGTCAAGCTATAGCCTCCTCTTGAGACGGATCACATTCAGCTTTAACATCATCATCATCATCTTTGGGATTTTTTCTATATCTGACCGACTCTAAATATCTGATATTCAAGCAATCCCTTCCTGAAGTTAAATCCTGGCTCGCTAACCATGACGCATTGGCGGTAAGTTGACCCTAAATTATTTAATTTGTATACTTTACCAATTTTATATAAAAACATTGCGAAATTAATTCAATAAAAACTGCTAATATTTTCATAGTATGCGAATACGAATATAATGTTTCTCAGACAATGAAAGTCTAGAAGTTCTTAATGTGTGTAAAGTTTTAAACGTCTTAATTTATTTTAAAGGCATGCAATGAAAATGATATAAGTTATATGCATCTTTTAATTAAACGATCCAATTAATTGTATGATTTTTCTTCAAGACAGTTAAAAAAGTACAGAGTTCATTTTAAGTATGATTAAATAAGTTGTCGCGACTCTTTAGTTCCTGCATCAAATTTGTATTTGCAAACTGTCACTACAATTGAGTTTTCACATGTATATTTTCCAAGAATATTGTTCCCTACGAATTGTAGCACATTCAATTCATATGTAGGGTTATAACATGTCACTCAAGAAAGCTCAAAATTATCTGCACGGCGCAACTAACTGGTTTTATTTTAATAAAACGCATTAAATAAGCTCTGAATTGCATTTTCAAAATCATTCGGGTCATGAATGTTGGAGTGTAATGAACATAAATTTGGCATCTATATTCTGCACTCATGACCTAATAATACTGCATCCTTAAGTTTACTTGTTTTGATCTTTTCCCAAGCGGATAATTAAAACAATTTCTGCATCGTCTTATTGCATAATTATGCAATCTCTAATTGTTGATGTTGCTTACTTGTTCAATAGCCATTAAGTGTCATGAAATTCCTATTAAAGCTATGAAATCCACGTGCGAGCAATCATGTATACAAAGCATTGTTTTTTTGGAAATGAACACTAGAAAATAAACGCTCCTAACGAAATGGTTATTTATTATCTATTGTGTATATTGTAAATTGTATTTTCAGGTATACATTATATTTTAAAAATCTATTGTTACAAAAGTGTGGTAAATTATGCATCAATTAATTATATCATTAATAGTGTAGGCTATAGTTGGGCCTATTTCATGAAAACCCTGAACTGCTGTGTGCTGCACGTTTTCTAGTGCAGAAGGTTAAAAAAATAGTTTATACCAGCGAATGACTCAGCTGGAAGATTGTTGTTACCGGAACTATAAAGATCACAATCAACTTCCGGATGTTTATTCGCTTTTTATCTTTTACTTCTTGTTGCTCTTCTTGGCAAAACGATTTTGTCAAGTCCCGTTTTTCTTGCATTGTTTGTTACAAGGCAAAATATTTGTTATGCTACACATTGTGTGCAAAAAGACGATGCATTTCATGCGAGAATAATACAAAAAATGAAATACGTAAATATCAGTTTGCAATATTATACATTCAATATCAAACATCGTTCCTTGTGTATTCCTGGAAATTTTTAATGCCAAAAAGATGGCAAATAGCTTTGCAACAATTTTGTATTTTGGTGATCCTCACAATCAGTTTCCAAATTCATTTATGTTAAATCTTGTAGTTTAGAAATTTATTGTTAAGCACCGGAAGTTCACAAATCGTTTGCTATTTTTGCATTTTGTACAAAACAATCATTTTTACAAGTCAAATGCAAATTATGCCGCCTTAAAAGCACAACACTATAATTATCGCATGGAAACTTGCACAATTTCTTTACAGTTTATATTTTTAAACAACTATACCTACAGTTCAACGCATTTTCGAGGTAAAACTTAGCAGGAATGTGATAAACGGTCATTAGTTCCACTAAAACACCCTTCATCTTAACGGTTTTCTGACGTTTTTATGATCGGA
Organism: Glomeris maerens; assembly: GCA_023279145.1. Lineage (NCBI taxonomy): Eukaryota > Metazoa > Arthropoda > Diplopoda > Glomerida > Glomeridae > Glomeris > Glomeris maerens. Next base: position 5,568 of record WWPM01024214.1, on the reverse strand, counting down.
AGAAACCAGAACAGTATCATTAGTCCAAATAATACAGTATATGAAAAGATATTTCCAGTGTTTTGGTTTTATGGCCTGTTGCTTCGCAGCAGGTATACATATGCATAAATGACTGACCTGGCCAAGGACGTTAAATGACCCCCAAATATATACATACATACTAAATATTGTAAAGTTTTAATGAAAAAGATACAGCAAATTTCGGCTTCATTGCTTTAGAAAGGTAAAACTTACTGCTGAGTGGAATTATGAACAGTATTATTATATGCATAGCATAAACATATACATACAACATTAATAAATAAAGTAGGCTCTGACCAAGTTAGTTGTTGGCCTGTTTCTAGCTAGGCAAAAGATCATTGGGTAATTTACCTGAGGCAAGAGCTGCTTGATTATATACTTTGTGCACTGAAAGACGTGAGTAGACAGATTCAAAAACTTCTGCAACGGAAATTTTTTCATTGTCATTGCCTCCAATTAAAACACGCCATTATGCACGTGCATCAATGCTATATTTTTATATATCATCATGCACGTATTGCACAATATGTCTATTCATGAGCAATTCATTACAACACGAATGCAGTATAGTGTATCCATTGAATTAGGGCTTATTAAAATATCTCGAGTTAAAAATCTCGGATTTTGCAAGAAAATTACAGCACAAAGTTTAAATTTGCAAACAATGTTCATTGACTAGTATATAGCCCACATTTTACGATTCATTATGACCATGAGGTAGCAGCAGAGTTGAACTAGACATTCATCCCTAAATAACATCTAAATTATATACAGTAACAGCCTTAACTTCCAAATGCGATTTTCCCCCCATTTGCAAATGAAATAAAAGTAAGTTTTCCTTCATAAAATGCGGTTATTCTACATTTCCTTGATTGATGTATTTTTTTTTCACGCAGTTTGTTTGTTTACAAATACAATTTAAGTAGGAAGAGAAAATGTATTGCAGACCCTTCTGCCCACACAATAATAACGGGTTACTTTTTCATGTCAGAAATTTGACCACATGTTATTATCAGCCACGAGGTTACGAAACGCCCAACAACTGACCGCAACCTTTTGGCAAATTCAGCCATATATTCAGGATATTAACGAATTTCGTCTATTTATAAATATACCTACACTCGTATATTTCATATAACTTTTCAATGTATTAATTAACATTATGTATAGCACAGAAAAACCAACTGCACATACTGAAAAATTAAGAAATTATCACATTATAAAAACATGGAAAGGTATTGAAGTAACATTTTTGTTGTAATATGTTAAGACATTGGTTTTTCGAATAGATTGTCAGAAAAGTTAGGTGATAATTTTGAGAAGCTCTGATTGAGAGAACTTAATTGGTATAACCTGAACTCGCCTTGATGTCAGCGATTACACAGATTATAATCAATTTCACGGTTGAAATAAAGTCACCACTGTAAAAATCCACTTAGGAATGCAAAATCAGCAAAGTATTTAAAGGTCACTTATAATTGCTCGCAAAATAATGTCAACTAGCCCACAAATACATTTTCTAACAAAATATTATGCAGAAGAAAACAAAGTATACATGAACAGAAAGTTACAATTGCTTAATCTTCGTACATAAAATTGTGGAAAAACCAAATGGGTTGCATAATAAGAGTCATTTATAACGGAGGTTCATACATTTTTGTTTAAGTGCTGTATGTCAGAGTGGGATGTTAATAATTCCGTGTGGGTGGCACACAAAACACATGACGTCAATATGGAAATTGCTGACCTGGGTCAAGTATCTCGTTTTTACCGTTACACTAAATCTTATACTGGCAACTAATGGGAACAAATTGCAAACATACATGTAATTAAAATGTGGAAAATATATACAGGTAATAAAATAAAATTAAGGTAAACAAACTTCTTTACACATCTGTAACAGCATCGATATTAGTTTAAGAAATACATGCTTTAAATTGCACATTTTCTACACAATTTCTGCACTCGGTCATAAAAATCCAAACCGCTTCATCATTTTAGAAAAGTAATTCATGAATATTCGTCAGATTTTATCTTCCATATACACGTATTAATGTTAAAATACACATGGTTATCAATAGGGTTCCATGAGCAAGCAGTTGGAGAGATTTCAAACATCAAATTTCTACTTTCCGTTCATTTAATTTGAAAATTAAAGTGAAAGCATCAATGACAACTGTGGGATATGATGTGTGTCCTAAAACGAAGTCCTTCACCTATTTCTTTGAATTGCAGACATTATGTATGATATTGACAATGTAATTGTAGTTGTTCTTCAGTAGGTACATCAGAGCTTCACAACACCATGTAGCTTTAAAATATACAAGACCTCGCATCACGAATTTGAAAAATAAAGCGAATTGTTGCGGCTTTTTCTTTGGGAACGAGGAAGCAATTGCGAATATTCTTTGTAACATCACGGCATCAAGTTTTAAACACAAGACAATTCCTGCTTATTGTGCTGCATACAAGAAGGACATTTTGTCACCGTTGTGCAGAATTTAATACTTTTCCTGAATGGTTCGCGTTGAAGTCATTTGCATAGCCGTACATTTAAGCACTGACCCACATGCTGTGACAACAATTGTCTAGTAATAGCGTTTCAAATTTCATATTCATTAGTAGAAAACTATGTATTTATGAGACCGAAAATTTTGTTACTTGGCGAACAGTATTTAATTGAAACATTGGGAATTAATTTCATTTGGAATAAAACCAATGAATGGCCTCAGTTGTAATATATCTTATTAAGTATAGTTATTTATTATGTTAACATCATGGGAGGTTTGATAATTTTAACAACGTTGCAAATATTAACAGCATACTCTGCATTTCTTTGCTCAATTATAGTTTGTAGTCCAAAGAAGTCATACTAATAAAGAAACAAAGGTAGTAATTTTAAACTTTACGAAGGCAGCAAAAACAACGAAAATGTTGGTCAACTTTTAAGCATATGAATTATTGGCAGTGATGTGTGAAGTTCAATGGCAGGTGTACGTCGTTTATTAAAAACATTATTTCATATATCAGCATGAAAATAAATCCTTTCGTCGACCTTGATATTCACTCAATATCTTATATGTCACCTACATGTTATTCAGAGCGTTTATAATCTGTTACTCTTCATTTTGGTTTCCGTACAATAACGATAAAGTTAACAATATCCTTTATATTGTCTGCAAATACATATTTCAATAACCTTCTTCTCACTCCTTCTGTCAATGAACTTGACAGCATGGAAGTGATAAGCAAAATATGTAGGTCTAGGTCTAAATCGTGGGAAATTGGCAAAGTGATGCATTTTCTTTCCCCTTGAATATCGCGGAAAACAATAATAAATATACGTACATTCAAAAGATTATATACCTTTGTAATAAATAATATTGAATGCAATTTGATATGGAAATTATGTGGTTGCAATACAGATTGAACTCTGCGTGGCTACTGTGGCTAATTCTGCTTTAATTCAATGCAGTATTCATGGTTTAATACGAATAATTTTCATGGATCAAAAACAACTCGCATCTGCGATATTTATTAAGTAATATGTGCAGCAAAACTTGGTCATGTGTACAAAACAGTCCTTATTCACAATATTACAAATGCATACGCCTAAGTGAGTACAGGGTGAAAATGAAAATCATGTTGACCAGTTACACAGATATTGCTCTGTTGATCCTTCTTGCCATACTAATTTTAACTACATTGCTCCATCTATTTTCTATTGTATTTACAAAGTTAGGTTTTGGATAACCTTGAAGGCTGCTGCAGAGGTCAATTAGTTTGACACCACTGGTTAGAGCACCCCTGACTTGCTGTCACTGCATATTCAGATATTGAATACATGTGATAATGTAAAAGTTCTACTTGGGGAGGGGATGGAGCAAAGGACTTTATTTTCACTCTGTATACAATGCGAAGCAAGTTTTTGTAGCAGGGAAAAAATATGACAGGCAAACGTTACATGAAAACTCTAAATTATAATCTTCATTGAACAAAATAATATGCCAGCATAGGTAAAAAAAGCAGGATACGGAAGCCAGTTAAATATGCATATAATTAATAGTATCACCTGTGAATGTAACAACTTGATGCTCTCAGTGACTTTTACACTACTTACTACCGTACTCTACAATTATATTTTAATGGATGAATGCAAACTATAATTTTGCTTGACAAAAAGCGAAACTATAGAAATCTTGTACAAGGTGTCGCGGTCACAGTTACCATTATTGTTTCCAGGTCACAATGTGGGTGACTTTTTTAACGATGACCGGAACCACATCCGTTTAGTTTAACCCGTTTGTCTGGATAATTGTTTGTTTGTGCATCATTAATATTTTTTTATTTCTTGTTGTTCTTTTCAGGCCGCATTTAAGTTGGCTTCACGTTTTTTTGTCAACGATTTGTTTATGGGACTCGGTTTGGTCACAGGGTCTCAGATTTCCTAATCCTGTTATCCAAGGACCACAGTTCAGTAACAACTTAGGAGGTGGGGTTGGAGGTGGAACTGCAAGTATAATCCCTGTACAAATTGGAAACTGCGCATTAATCATCCCAGGAAATGGTGGCAAAGGTGGATTCCCACCATTTGATCCGTGAGTGCATTTATGTATTATTCATTAATTTTCCATGTATGTACCAATGTTATAAGTATCGGCTCATCAATCATGCCAAATTGAGACTAGATGTCATTAAATTAACATGCACAGCAACGTTATAGCTAATTTGGGCCGCATTTTGGGGATTGCCAGCACACCTACAGCTGCTGGCGTATTCCTACTGGGGTCGATTTCGACCACACAGGCAAATCAGTGGCTCTTATTCATGCCATGCCACACTCACAAACTGCAGTTTTGTCCCTTTAATCAGCTCTGTAGTCTAGACTGACAATATCATTTGCTGAACGATTATATCCCAGAGGATCAATGAAATCGTTGGCCAATGAATTTTGTTTTGCGACCTTCCAGTTAAGTAATTAGTTAGTTACGGTGTTCGCCAAACAATTATGTATTTTATAAATTAGTCGTCACTCATAAATATGCATATTTTAAAATATTTTCTAAGCTTACTGCACATATTTTGGCTAAACTTCCTAATATTCACCAAGCTAAGTTTGAACATTGATTGGTTTGGATTACTCATTACACATATACATAGAAAAACAGGTGAAAGTAGTATATACTACAACATAATTAAATGTAATTAAATCTTGGTACTTACCGACCAGAAGACATGTAGGAACATACATGTTGGGAGTTATTGTGCAGACCTGCATTGAGGCTCAAGTCCAAGATTGAGGTTATTAATTTCAATAAAAAATATCAGTTCAGCATCCAATCAATGATGTACTGTAATTAGGAGCACGAATTCCTTCTCCCATAATTCCCACTTCAAACGAGAATTCAGGTACTGCTATCACTGTCTTCTGAGGCCATTCCGCATTCAAAATGAACAATGAAAACTCCAAATGGGCAGAGGACACAATTTCCAAGAAATTATATGAACACGTGATTTCTTTACAAAATCAAGTTTGAACTTCAGACT
>WWPM01024212.1:0-20412 GCA_023279145.1 Glomeris maerens | reverse complement strand
GTCGTTTCTCGGGTTAGTCGGTAGCCAACCTTTCAATCTATCAAATACGAAGTTGAAACGGAGAGTTGTCGGTAAATTGCAGATCAAGCGCCCGTATTTCCACGTGAAACCCTTGGAGAGGACGCAGCTGAAGAACTGGCGAGATTACCTCGACTTCGAGATCGAAAACGGCAGTCACGAAAGGGTCGTGGTCCTGTTCGAGAGGTGCATGATCGCGTGCGCTCTTTACGAGGACATGTGGTTGAAGGCGAGTCGCGTCTACGTTGATCCGAAAGGGTAAGAACCTAGCTGACGGTCGTTTCGTTTCGTGCAGTACTCCAAATACCTGGAGGGTTTCAGCGAAGACGGCGCGAGAAACGTTTACCGAAGGGCTTGCACGATCCATCTTCCGAGGAAGCCGAGCATCCACTTGACGTGGGCCACGTTCGAAGAGCAGCACGGTATAGCGTCGCGGGGGTTCACGGCAGTTAACCTTAGAAACAGAAATAGAAAGAGGTTCGGTCGCTCGGCAGGTAACGTGACCATCGCCCGCGAGATCCTGACGAACCTGGAGAGGGAGTTCCCGTGCTACGTTCCCGTCTGCTTCCGCCGCATCAACCTGGAGCGCCGGTGCGGGAACTTCTCCGAGGTGGACAAGCTGTACCAGCACTACGTGCTCAACACGAAGAGCACGCAGGTGTCCTCCACGTACGCCATCAAGTTCGCCCGCTACAGGTTCAAGGTGTGTGTTCGTGTTTTCGACTTCCATTAATGCAATTTGAAAAGGAAACTCCAACTCGTAAAAGACACGAAGAGTTTTTAACAGGCTACCGAACAATAATAAATTCCAATTAACGGACGTTAAAGGTGAACTGACATTGATTTGTAACCCCCCTTGGATTTTACACCATGCAATGTACAAATAAAATAAATACTATGATATCTCTTCTTTTATTTTTAAAAAAATTATTGAGAGAGTTATTTACGTTTGAAGTTTGCTTGTTTTTGGGCCTGTGCGGCGAGGCTATAAGGAGAACGAGGCTAATTTGTAAAGCCTGTGGGGTCAAATGTGGCTAAGAGGATTACAAGGACATGTGCAGCTGTGCCACGTGCTGTTGCAATCGGTATGCCATACTCGCAAAAACCGGTTGGAAATTTTGACAGGCTGGCTCCACTGGCTCCGATTTCATGTAACTTTGGCAATTATTTATAAAATAACGAATCGGTGGAAAATTCCAAAAAAATTTGGCAATACTTAGAGAAAGCTTCTTAATGCTACATAAAATTTGTAGCCGATTTGGTGAGGCAAAATATTTTCTGTCAGTTCACCTTTAAATGGAACCATATTGAAATTAACCTTCCGACAGCTGTTCTTGTCTTTTACGAATTAGAGTTTCCCTTCAAACAAGGAGATGGCGATTCACAATTCTACCTTGTTCGCCCGCAGGTACGCGGTGACCCGGACAGCGCCGTCAAAATCCTCCAGGAAGCGATACAGCGAGACAAGGTGAGGTTCGAACCCGTCCTCTTCTTCTTAGCCGTTCCGCGTGAACCGTTGAATGAAGGATGAACAATGTACATTTGTATCTCGAGAGAGACGTGGGCCTCGGCGTCTTAATCGTTGAAGGTTTTGGTCTTTCCTCGGTTCGCGAGAGATAAGAGGAGCGGCTTCGATTAGTCGATCGCCCGGGATGAGAGGGAGAGAGAGCAGGAAAGAGAGAGTCTGTAGACGGTTGCAACATTGTGAGCGGAAAGTTAGAAGCGATCGAGTCGGGTACTAACGTGTTGGTGACTTTGGTTTACAGTGGGTGCGATCACGAGCTTACGTGTCGGACACCCCAACAACCTTCTTTGCGGCACGCGCACGCAGTTGGAATCCGATAGCGTGTTTAACTTTGCGTCCTCAAGGTATTGGAAGTTGGGCGGAAAACCGTTGATATGTTGCTTATGGAGCGGAAAAAGCCGTTGGGGTCGTTAGCGTTGCCGTTCATGTAACCCGTTAAGGCCCTATTCGATTAGGACTTCCAGCGACACCCTTCGCTCAACGCCGCTACCTTTGGCGGTGCTTCTTTTTTCTTTTTTGGTTTTTCACGCCCGCGACGCAACGCAACAGGAGAACTTCAGGCTGTACATGCAGCTGGTGGACATCTACTACCAGAGCCAGCCGATGAAGGAGGAAGAGGCCACCAAGGTGTTCGATCTCGCGATCCAGAGCGACATCGCGCCCGACAGCAAGATGGTGTTCGCGCAGCGCAAGGTCGAGTTCCTCGAGGATTTCGGCAAAAGCGCGACCAGGTTTGTGTTCGCCTTTTCAAACCGTTCAGATGCTACTGCGAAGTCTCCCGGTGCGTCGGTCTTTTAACACTTCGTTTGCGGGGGCAGTTTGCAGGAAGCGACGGACGAGCTGAACAAGCTGCAGAAGATGTACGGGCACGAGAAGAAGAAGCGAGCTCACGTCGACGACGGCAAAAGGTAACGCGGTCCTTCTGCGTCTAGAGGTCGGGTCAGAAGAACGGGCAAAACAAAGTGAGAAGCAACTCGTCGATTCCTATCGGCGGAAGCGATCTCGTGACGAACAATGAGCGGGGCATAGTTTTACTATAGTATCAAGTTCGGATCGTTCCCTTGTTGAACCTTTGCTCGAGTAAACAGAACTCGGTTAGAGCAATGACAACCCGGTTCTGTTAATTAGGGGGCTTTAATTTTTGGCGAAGGCGGTTAGTCGAGTTTACTTGAAACTTTCCTTGTTTCCTCCAGTGACGACGGTCAGAAAGACAAGAAGATGAAGATCGAGATGAACGGCTCGATGGCCGTCAACAATACCGCCGCGGCAGCCGTGCCGCAAGCGGCCGCGATGACCGCCGCCGACCAGTCCGCTTACAACTACCAGAATTGGTACGGATCCCAGCAGGTCGGTCGTGCGGATCGTCGTTAAGGTTTTGCTTTTCATGCGTACCGTCACCGTGGTCAGCATTTCTGTTTGTTTCTTTCGGAAAAGGGTTACGCGGGATACCAAGCTTGGAATCCGTACGGGCAGCAGTACTACGCGCAATGAAACCGACGAGTCCCGCCCCGAAAAACCTTTTCTATTCGCCAACGTTCGGACTCCTCGAGTTCCGCGGTGTCGCTGATCCCGCGCGACTCGCGTACCAGCGGAAGGAAGCGCAGACTCGTGCGTGCGTGTGTAAAATTTCAGTTGCGTATAAATTTCGACGGGGACTCGCGCGAGTTTTCCCCGGTTGGAAAAACCTATAAGTTCGATTATTTTTCACCGGTAAGTACGTGCTTTCCTTTTTTGATCGCGTGGACCCTGGCGAATGTTTTGTTCTAAGGTTTTATTTTTTTTTTAAGAATAAAGTACGTGTTACACGCTTACATCATGCCTTGGTATTGCCGCAGGTACGCGCGACTCGGCCGCGACGCCCAGCAGCGAGTTCGCGAATCCGAGGCCCGAAGTCGGGATCGCGAAGAAAGTGGAGCCGCAAGTTCCGCTTCCGAAGACGGCGGCCCACGCTAAATGAGAGATCGAGATGCGCAAACGGTGCGTACGTAAGGACCGCCGCCCTGACGTACGGGTGAGGTCCCAACGAGACCCCTTTCGCACGGGACACTCGGTGTACGGCCACCGCGTTTTGAGCGACACGAGATACGTGCGGCTCGATGGGAGCGTTCGCACGGCGCGCCGGTCTCCAGTGCGCGAAAGCGGGTCTCTAAGGGCTGCCCCCTACTGACCTCTTTGGACACTTTCCTCCGCGCAATTGCCGGTGTCGTACAAGATCTTGTAACGGACCTCTTCGGCCCCGCGCAGCGTTTCGCTCAGCGAGCGCAGAGATTCCTCGATCGCCCCCTGCGCGTCATCCGGTCCCCCTGTTGGGTCCCACGAATTTCCAATACGTACACGTATATTTACGATTGCACTCGTCTTACCTTCGCGTGCCCAAACCTTCGCGATCACCAGGGTCTCGCCGAAACCCGAAGTGAACTTCCGGAAAGAAAGGTTGCACCCTCCGGGCAGCGACTCCTCTTTTTCCGCAACTGCGAAAGTTTAGAACGAGGCACTTGCTACTGTACGTTCCCAGCGCAACGAGGAAAAAAAAATAATACTACGTACCTGCCCATCGGTAAAGGGGCCTTTGGTGGAACACGAACTGCCACTCGACGGACGTGGCGCGCGGGAGCGCGGGGACGACGGCGAAAAGGACGCGGCCCGTCAGGGCGTTCTCGTCCGAGAGCTTCTCGGCTGCGGGGATCAGGTCCTTGTCAGTGACGAAACATACGCCGTACAGGACGTTGTCCAGGTCCAGGTTTGGGCCCGTCTCTGTCACTATGCTGCGCACGTGCCTCAGCGACAACTCTGCTTGCGCCTCGCCGCCGCCGACCGGGACCATCGTGGCCGCGACGAGACCGATCTGACCGGCCACGTGAATGTAATCGCCAACCTGTAGTGGGGATAGGAAGAGGCCCCATTACTTATACAGCCCTTAGCGTTTGTACCATTTCTACAAAGAGCGTGAATTGGTATACTTGGGTTTCGGATCGGTAAAGAGAAGAATTAACGCAACGGTACCTTGACCGCTTGACTGTACGGCCCTATGTTGGCCGGCGCCCACGAGGACACGCTCTGCACGTGGAGCACCGACTTGGGGCCGTGCCGGTGCGCAACGCACTGCATCGCTAGGGCCACGTCTCCCTGCAAAGGGCACTGGACGCAAACCCGGCACGGCGGGTTTGCGCCGAAGCGAGACTTGTACGCGCGGTTGATCGCTTCGTAATCTCGCATCGAAGCGACGTAAAGTTCGGTCGCTACCACGTTGGACCAAGACAGCCCCCGAACTTCAAGATTCTCTGCCCCAAAATTTAAAGGTGAGTTCATTTTAGGGGACAGAAGTCAGTGGGGGGGATGGACACCACCTTGCATCGCGGTCATGACGTGTTCGGTGGCGCGCTCCGGGTCCCCGCGGCCGCTGACTCCCGGTAACCAAACCCAACCGTCTTTCGCGGCGTGAGCTCCCGAGTCGACGGGGTAGGCCTTTGAATTCTGCACGTGATCTTGGGGCCTTTTCACGTTGCACGCGTCGACGAGTTCTTTTTGGGACATGTGAGGAAGCTAATTGGATCGGGAAGGTCCTCCGTGTGTTGGAAACGGATTTGAACGAATACTACTTTAAAAAAAAAGGAACGGTCCATACCCGAAGTTCTTGTTTTGGTTCCAGGTGAGCCTTGCGGATTTGAACGTAAGCGACGGGAGCGAACGCGTCTTCCGAATGCCGCACGGTCTCGGTCTCGTCTCTGCGGGAAGACGCGATCAACTTCACGGAGTGTAATTAATTGAAAGGAGACGGGAACTCACAGGACTATTCGTTTCTTGTACAAAGGGCAGTCCGTCGTGAAGGTCTCGTACTCTCCGCCTTCCCCGCACACGTTCAACCCGAACCTTTCCTCCTTATACGTGGTCGCGTATATCGGTAGACAAATGTTCTCGAAACGGGGAAACCGAGACTTACCAGGTTTTTTAATTGCGGAATGATCTCTGTAACTTCCTTGCCCAGATGATGGTCCTTCTTCAAGCCTGCAACAGGTAAAGTAACTGTTTTATGTATAAAAGGGTTGGAATCTCTTGGAATAACGGAGAGAGAAGGACCTAACGCTGCGATCTTGATGACGGTCGCTTTCACGCCGCACTCCGCCATCTCGCGCAGCAGCTCCGTCTGGTCCCGCTTCCAAAGGTACGCCAGCGACACCAGACCTAACCTCTGGCACCTTCGCGTGCCCCAAACCAATGTGAATTTCATTTTGTTTTTCCCTAACTAGATACGTGCAACGGTTTCTCGTACGCATGCTCCACTCGGATCCTCTGGTAGTTGGACGCGATGGCCCCGGACGCGACGGCCTCGACGCCGAACTCGTCCTGGGAAAAAATACGAGTTCACGTATAGCGAGCGCGGCCCTTGTATATGCCCCGTGCGCAAGCTTGCCTTCGCTTTGGACAGGAGAGAGTAGAGGTCCTCGACTTCGTCTCCGGGCGTGAACTCGTACTGCATGTCCTTGCGCAACGCGAGGCCCTTGCAGTCCACCTGCGCGAGAGGAAGGTCCATCGCTTCCGCCATCAGCGGTACCGCGTCGGACCCAACGCTCTGAATCATGAAACTGTCCAGTTCGCCTGGTGACCCAACCGAAAAAGAAATTAGCAAAACGGTTAGTATATTGCATCTTCATTCAGTTCTTCTTCAGTCTTTCGAGAACAAATAGCATTTATCTTTTGAACTGTAACTTTATTGTAATACTGGATGGTACAGAGTGGAACTTTATTGATCCGTAGTTTTTAACAATTTTGGATTTACGTTCCAGAGCCGAGTTAACCTGTAAGTTTGGACCCGATGATGTCTCGCTGATGAGTCGAAACTAGTTGTCAAATAAAGACGCACATAGTGTTTCAACAATTGTGAGAAAAGGACCTTTTTGGATAATATCTCGCATTTCCACGTTCCTTCTTACCGATATTAGGTATCACTTCTCTCCGCTGTCAATACATCTTTTACGGTACATTATTACATTACAGCATTTGATTTGCACACGTGTTGGAGACGTGTTTTAACAAATAATTTACCATTTTGGTTTATTATAGAAGTTTATTCTGATTTTTATCGCAGTATAAAACTTACAGCTGCCCTCGGGTTTCAGGTGCCCCAACGCGACTATCTCGTGTCCGGCTGCCACGCAAAGGACCATGTTGTAACAACTGTCCTTTCCTCCGCTTTATAAACAAGGGATTATAATGAATTACTACTCTAGGTCCATATATTGAACAATTATATTCATTATAATTTTAATGTTTTTTATGACATTAAAATCCACAAATATATTAACTAGTATATAAATTTAACATCATTAGTTTTATTACATTTATGCATGTTTCCTTTGAAAAGTATACATTAATTGAATGTCTCCAAATGGGTAAATCGATAACATGGGGACCGGTTAATCGAGATTAATAGATTTGTCCTTTTATTTATCTCTGATAAATAGATTAATGCAATGATTATTTTATTATTTTGTTATAAAATTATGGTCGTATTGAAGATAACTGCGTTATTATTTCGTCCATCCGTCTATATTTGGAATTATCTAAGCGCTTTTGTTTGCGCACCGATCTTTTGTGAACACTCACCTGATTAGTCCCAAAACTCGCATTGTCCTGAAATTAACGAGATTCGCGCGATTTAGAAGCGGAACAGAAAGATTAATTGTAATTTAATGCCGTTTCAGCTTTAAAAGTGCAAGTTTACAGTTTTTAATGGTGGTTTTATATACTGGCGCTTCGAGGTTCGTAATAAAAACAAAATAAGTGTAGCCTCTCACGCAGGTTCCTACCACAAATTATATTCCGATACATCGCGGTTCTATCGGTTTTTTGATCGATATCATGGCACCCTCGAAGAACATCCCCAATTCGATACTGGAATCGGCTCCGTTACGTATCGGTATCGTATTGAAATTGTCTATTCGATACGAGTTGCCAGAGGTTTCTCCATAGTATGGTTTCTCATTAGCGTGTGCGCCGTTGTTAAGTAAGTATTGGGCGTTTCCGTATGTGGAACAGTTCAGCTGAAATTCCGCGGCGTTGCGCTGCCGTCACCATCCCTCCCAACTCCATCAATTGTTGGGCCCGCTCAACAACTTATTAGATGCATTCATTGTGCAGTAGGCGTACCCCCGCATTTTGTAGCACTCGTGTCGTATCGCCTGGCGGAGTAGGCGGGGTTCGTGCAAACCAATGAACGCGAGGTACGACGTTGGTCACACCCTATTCGGGGATCTACATTCTCAGCCTTGCCGCAATGTGGCGCTGGTGCCGCGCAATCGTGGCCTCATTCGCATTCGATCTTTCGGTCGGTGAGGGTCGCATCCGCCTGTCCGGGGGTTTTTTGCATTGCAGATCGAGGACTATAAAGGTTTCTAGAAATAACGGCTACGTAGTCGCGATCGGACCGGATGCGTCTGGAAAATGACTCGTTTTCTGCACTGGGAACGATATTTTATTGAGTATTTTTTTTCCTGTTTCTATTTTCCGCAGACGTCGCAATTCGTTTAGCCTCCATCTTGGTTTTCCGTCGTCGTCGTCGTCGTCGTTGTCGGCTGCGGCGCACAAATCTCCCTCTCTCTCTTTCGTCAATCGTCAGCGTTGTAATCGGTCGTCACTGGTTATATCCTGTTGGTTTGTCTGCGATCGCCTTCGCTGCGCCATCTTTTTATATGACTTTAATTAGCTTCAACGGTAAGTAGGACGTTAATTTTCGCTCGCTCCCATGTTCCGCCGCCGCCGCTGCTGCGACACAGTGCCCTCGTGCGAGGCTAGTCTATCATTTCGAACGTTTCTATTAACGGTAGCCTGGCGCGTGGAGGCTAGCCTAGAGGCTATATAGTAACCTCTCCCATATCATTCTCTCTTTTATTACGTTATAACCGCGATCGTTACGCGCAAGTTCTCGCGCGCAGCCGCTATATACGCCTAAATAACAATAAATGCCACGTCTACTGTGGTGATCTTTTCTCGTTGCCGGATTAATCCTGAATGCTAAGCGGTGCTTATTAATATATCCATTTTATCCCGTAGATTTTCTCGCTTCCAATCCGGTAAAGGTCTGCTAAATATACATGCGTCGAGGTTCGATTTACGACCACTCGAGTTACGAATGTTTCGCTTATACGTAACTGTACGTTTTGACCCACATCCGTTTGAGAGGGGGAAAAAATAAGATTGGGTATAATTGACGTATGGACGCGTTATTATTGTGTAGAAATAACATCTTTTAATCGATACTGATGCTGTTATTTTTACGTTTTTTAAATTAAAACCGGGGGGAAAAAAACCGATTCAAGATGGTGGTTCTTAGTTGCGTCATCTGTCTCTTCCCATCCATACTGAAAGTCTGTTTAGTCTTTTTGTACCATCATTTGGTTGCCAGTGTCCATTACAGTGGTCAGTATACACAGGAACAATATTTTTTGGGACCTTCTTTGGTTTAAATAAGGAAAATGTTACAAATATTTCCCTAAAGAATTTGAAGTAAACGTAATTTTCCTGTTGAATTGCGAGTGATAAGGTTGTAAATTTGAACAAATTTCTAAGGTAATCTGTGAAGATAAGATTGAAGTTATTTAACATACTGGGGAATGTGGGAGTGAGACGTCAACCTTTAAAATAAAAAAGTGTATTAGGATAATAAGTTGGGTGAATGGTGTCGCAAAAATTCAAAAACCGAATGCAATTTAGTGGCCTTTTTGAAGTACAGCGTGCGCAGAAGGTTTGTACCACACCAATAGCTGCTTTTTATTTCGCTAATGTTAAACCAAGAAGGACATCTACCTGCAAATGTTGCTTAATGTAATTATGAACCGCATTCTGATGTTAAAATTACAATTAACTGTTTTCAGGAGCGACCTTTGGCTGACTTGAGAAGCGTACGTGTAACAAGTTTGTAACTTATTGCCCATTTTCAAGCACCGCGTAACTCAAAGGCGGCTTATAATCCCGCAAAAACGAAACCGGGGATGGATTCGGAAGACTCAAATTTATCAGGAAACCGTGCAAGTCGGCTTTCTTGCCCTTTTTAAAAGGCGCCTCAAAACGTAACTCATCCACCTCCAAACTACATGCACTGAAATTATGAGCAGTGATCTAAAGGGTTTTCTTCGAAACGAGACGTGGCTTCGTGTTGTTCAAAAGTTGACGACTCAATAATATTGACTAATCGCTCGAGTGCACGAACTGCGTTACGTATCGTGCGGTACAAACTTTCTGCGCACCCTGTAGTTGTCACACTATCGAGAACATTGTTAAAGCTTACGGAAACCGTCAGAAAAATAGTTTTTAAGGAGTTGCTGTTTTTAAGCGCCGTCACGCAGTCCCGAATCTCCTCGACTTCCGCAGACCGTGATCCCTTCGTGGGCTCCCTTGAGACGAGGGACGGAAAGAAGTTACGACGCACCCGTCGAGGAGGTTCAGGACCGTGCGGCGGCCCTTGCGGACACAACCCCTTAAGAAATACGAATCGGTCGGCTAATCGCGGGATTTCGTTTTCGATCCGCAGAGACATTACTGTGCCGTGGAACCCAGACGTTTGCCAAGCTATTGGATCCCTACCGGGACTTCTCGCTACGGACGTGTATGTGTTCAACGGAGAAACTCAACCCTGTAAACCGCAGGTGAGTTAAGAGCGCCGTTTAATGAAAGAGAGAGCCCAGCTGACGTGATGGAAGTGTGTCGCGTTGGGCAGGACGCCCACGTTTCAGAGCAATCGACACAGGAAACTGCAGCCTTTTAGATCGTGACTGGATCCGGTGCTGCAGCCATGGGTAGTGTCAACGTCAACCGCAGCGTGTCCGATCAGTTTTACCGCTACAAGATGCCGCGGCTCATTGCCAAAGTCGAAGGCAAGGGCAACGGGATCAAGACCGTCATCGCGAACATGGTCGAGATCGGCAAGTCACTCAACCGACCGCCAACCTGTAAGTTTGTTGTTCCCGAAGCCGAACCCCCGCTTCGGTACTGAAGAAGGTTTCGCGTAAGCAGATCCAACAAAGTATTTCGGTTGCGAGTTGGGTGCGCAGACGCAGTTCGACTTCAAGAACGACCGCTTCATCGTCAACGGTTCCCACGACGCTCACAAGCTGCAGTCGCTCCTAGACGGCTTCATCAAGAAGTTCGTGCTCTGCCCCGAGTGCGACAACCCCGAGACGAAGCTGGTGAGTCGGCGGCGGGAGTCGAGAGTCGCTTTTTCCTGAATCTAACGCTTCTCCTTTATCGAAGCTGGTGAACCAGAAGAAGCAGTCGATCAACCAGCACTGCATCGCTTGCGGCTACCAGGGCGTGGTGGACATGCGCCACAAGCTGACCACGTTCATCGTCAAGAACCCGCCCGGCCAGGCACCGGCCGCGGTCGGGGCTTCGCTCACGGCCGCCAAGGAGAAGGGCAAGTCGAAGCGCAAGGGCGACAAGTCGAAGAAGAACGGCGACGCGGACGGTTCGCGCGGCGACGACGGGTCGGACGGAGATTTCGGCTCGGCCGACAAGGTAAGCGTAAACGGGCTACGTGTGAGCCCCGTCGGTTGGGGCTTTATATTTGTAACGATCCGGTTGAAATCGGACTTTTTGCAGGACGGCAGCGACGACTTCGACGACGACTGGGGCGAAGACACGAGCGAGGACGCGGTCGCCAAGCGCATGGAGGACCTTTCGAACGGCGCCAAGGGCATGACGTTGAACGACGACATGGAGAAGACGCAGCAGGAGCGATTGGACATCTTCTACGAGTTCGTCAAGGTCCGTGGCCGCGAGTTTAGCGTTTAGCGGAACCCGTGTAATTCCGGAGGGGGGGTTCTAAACAGAAGCGCAAAGCGGACGGCAAAGTGGACGACCTGGACAAGGAGATCGTGGCCGAAGCGGAGCGCTTGGACATCCGCGACAAGGCCCTTCTCGTGCTCTCGGAACTCCTCTTCGACGAACGCATGCTGCAGCAGGTCAAGCAGCACCGCATCCTCTTCCTCAGAGTGAGTTCTCCGGCTCCAGGAATTTTGCTTTCAACCGGTAAGCTTAACGGAATGCGGTAACGGACGCGTCTTGTCGCGCAGTTCACCCACGGCAGCCACAAGGCGCAGAAGTACCTTCTCGGAGGCTTCGAACAGCTGGTGAAGATGTACCGCGACACGCTGATACCGAAGGTGCCGCACATCCTCAAGGCCTTCTACGACCTGGACGTGCTCGAGGAGGAAGTGGTCATCGACTGGGCCAAGAAGGTGTCCAAGAAGTACGTGTCCAAGGAGCTGTCGCAGGAGATCCGCGACAAGGCCGCGCCCTTCATCAAGTGGCTCCAGGAAGCCGAGGAAGAGGATTCCGAGGAGGAAGACGCGCAGGAAGAGGACAACGTCGAGGTGACGATTTATTAAAAAACCCTTTTTAATAATAATAATAATAATAATAATAATACACTGTCGTTTCACGCAGATCGTGTACACCGACCGCGGTCTTCCCGCCGCCAGACCGGTGGCCCCGGCGGAAGCGCCCAAAGTCATCTCCTCTTCCGGCAACGACGAGGACCTGGACATCGATGCTATCTGAGACGAGCAGATATTTTTTCTTTCCTTATTTCATTTTTTTCTCAATCCCTTCCTCGGCTTTCACTAAATTTCTATTAACCGGGTTTAACTATTTAACCTTCTCGCCCCCTCCACGTTAACTTGCTTTGTCGGAAAGGTCCGAGTGTCCGTTTGCGGTTTACAATCTGTTGCGATTTGGAAAAAGTGAAGCGAAGATTCAGTAAGAGTCGGTTCAAAATGCGGTATTTGTATTTGAAATTGGGATTGTTTATGTACGTCGATGCCCTTTCTTCGTCGAATCACGAGGGGGAAATAACCAAATCCGCTTAAAGGGCACCTTCGCTTCCGATTCCCTTTGCGAATAAAACATCGAGGCGAAATGTATTTCCCACAAAAAAGGTTTATTTGACTTCGCTAGTCGATCTAGTAAACGAGGAGGAATCCGGGCAAAGCTATTTTTTTTGGGCAAGCGAGGTTACAGTGGTCAACGGGCATCTGCGGTCATCCGGCGAACGTTTCCTCGAAAAGGTTTAACGGTCGCTTTCATAGATCTGCCCGGGGTTTGAAAACTTTCACTTCGCTAGCCGCTAAACAACTTCCCAAGACTTTCCCCAGTTTATAATATTATTTTCAGTTATTATTGGAAAGCTGCATCGATCGCCTCCGTTATCGCGTCCAGTTTCGCGTCCGAATCCACGAAACCGTCCCCATCCTGAAAAAAAAAAACATGAAAAAAAGCACAGAGAAACTCCTTTAAAAACCTTTATAAATGATGCATCCAATGAAAAACTATCATTTGTGTGCCAACAGAAATGAGAAGTCGTATTTTGGCTTTCGAAGCGTTTGACTGGCGTTTTTGGAGGGGTTACACCGCATCATGGAAGAGCAACGAGTGCAGTGAGCGATGAAGTTGCTCGTTCTATTTGGCTGTTCTCACTGGCCGGCTACGCCTCCCTCTTTTAACGTTCGATTTAGGTGATTGGAGGCTAATCGAGGCCACTGTTCTGTGATTGGAGGCCTGTCTAGGCCACTATAGGCTCGTGCAACCAATCGGTTGCTTGCAATGACTTCGAAAACCAAGATGTCAGCTTTTACGGCGGACTTGTTTTGTGCTATTATGGTGAAAACTAATGTTTGTGGTGGTTTCCTGTTGACACAAGTGATATTTTCATGGGTTTTTAAGACATTTTTAAGAAAATTAATTCGTACTTTTTTGGAATGGACGAGCTTCCCGCCCACGTAAACTTCAAACCATCCTGTTCTGGTTGGAGTTGCTTCAAAAGTCTTAAGAAAACGAAATTATTAAGAAGTTTGTGGTTATTTTTTACGTACATTCCATTTCAGTTTTAGTGTTGTAATGCGATTCAACGGACTTACGATGGCTAGTTTGCCTGGGTATTGCCCATGAAGTTCCGCTTGCAGACTGCGGAACTAGGAGGAAAAAAATTCAGCCTTTCGAAAACGCATGCAACTTTATTGCGCGAGGTCGACGGGTGCGCGATGACGCGGCGCAACACCATTGCGTGCCGTCGCTTCTCGCGCAAGAAAGTTGCGAGCGCCACTCCCATACCTTGCCGGCGTAACCTCAGGCGCCACTGCAATCGAGCGGCAGAAGCTGACATTAGTAATCCATACATTTTTTACGTTCAGATCGCTAAACTCACCAGTACACAATATGGATTTCAAGCGCCATTATCCTTTTGAGAAGCTCGCAACAGCAACGCGATCCGTTTACACGCAGTCGTCTCGTGAATTCCACCGAGATTTGATGCTATTTTTAGCGCTTGTGACGTAATTCGTCCCGGCAAGCCAATAGAAACGCTCCTCGTTATCTAAAACCAACTTGGCAACGGATATTATTATTTATTGCGAATGCCTGTTAATTATACTCGAATCGTCACTTTGCCCGTCCGTGCTCTCATTTTTCCGCAGAGTTTTACAAAAATATTCAGATTTTTATTATAGATAACTGCGGTTTTTTGCGTTGGAGAGACGCTAGAGCTAGGCGTGGCCCAGCCGCCATGTTTCTCTCAAACTCCACAGTTGAGAGTCGTCTCATTTGGCGCACCACCCCGTTCATCAGTCTCCGCCCAGCTACAGCGTAGTAGGCGTACACCGAATGCTGGGGACACGCCTTGTATTGAACGCTCCAGGCAAATCATTTGTGGTAGAGTTCGAGGGGAAACAAGGCGCAACCAATGAACGGAAGGAAGAGGATTGGCCACTGCCTCGCTGCCGAGGCGCTCTTCGTTCGATTCTCGGTTGCGCGTCGTCCGCTAGAGGCTAGACACGCCCTCTCAGTAGCGAAGATGGCGTCGGACACGATGTTGTTTGTGTTCGGTCTCTTCGATACGGGTACCCTACTGTTCTTAACCGTGTACTTTGTATCCTTTTTTAAAGCCGGATTACAGGATTAAGTTGGATTTCGAGTGATTAACTTGACTAAATGACGACAGGTTATAACCCTTTCCGATCTGGAATGCGATTACCTAAATGCTCAGCAATGTTGCTCCAAGTTGAACGTGGTTTGTATCTTTCTATTGAATCCCCCCCAAAAAATGGCGACCTTTGACATGCTATTTTCGTTATTCGCCCTTATATATAACTGAAAATTAATACTACATATACGCAGTGGAAATGAGTAATATGAACTCGTTTGAAGCGGAATATAATGACTGGGTTTAAAAAGCGCATTTTACTTTAAAAAATGTGAAGCAAAACTCGTAAAATTCAATGAAATTATGCGAAATAATATTGGCAAAACAAGGAAAATGCACACTAATTACGTAACTAATTTGATAGTACACAATTTAAAGCAATGTTGCTTTTTGTTTTAAGAAAATTTAGCAGTTATTTTGCTTTGGCTTCTGAAAGATTAATTAATCCATTTATAAACTAATATAGTATTTATTACCATCTATGAATGCACTCGACTTCTTTCAAGTAATTGCTACAATAAATTGAAAGTTGGTATGGATTTGTTCATATTGCAGTGGGTGCTACCGGAAATAGTTGGCCACGGATTGATAACGGTCCTTCTGCTCGTGTTCGGCTTCCATTGGGCCCTTTTCCTAGTCAACGTTCCCATGGCTACTTGGCAGATCTATAAGTATAGTACCTGGTAGTTAGTACTATATGAAAACCGATTTCTTACCTCGTTTTTTCTTCCCAATTGAAGTTACATGTCCGTGCCGTCCGGCAACGTAGGAGTTTACGACCCGACCGAGATCCACAACAGGGGCATGCTGAAAGGGCACATGAAAGAGGCTATGATCAAACTGGGCTACTACCTAATCTTCTTCTTCATATATCTGTACTGGTAAGACTTTACAAAAAGACGCGGCGCGGAGTAGAACCTCCCGAAAACGGGAGTGAATACTCTCGAACCTCCGCGATCCGGATCCCCTCCGTATTCCGGACAAATTCGTTTGGCCGGGACTTGCTCCTATTGATTAACGCAGAGGATGATAACCTCTGTAACCCGTAACCTGCGTATCGGACGAAATTCGCAAGCCAGTAACATACTTATAGCACCTTCGTAATCTGGCTAACGTCTTCCGAAAAAATTTTATGCAGCCCAGCAAACCGTAATAAAGAGATAAAGTAGCACGATGCAGACAGAACGTGAGATAACTACGACACTTTCACTAAAAGATTTCCAGAATCGCACGGCATCGTGTGAAGCCTGCCTAGCCGAAGGCAAGAGCGGCAAACGTAAATAAAATGTATTAGTAGACTTTTCAGCTTTTAAATAAATAGTGATAATTACTATATTGATTTCGAACCCCCATAACGTGCATTCTATTATATAATTAGCTTCGTTTAAGCGATTAAAATGAACCACGTAGGTGTCAACGTGTAATCGCCTGCGTACACGTTGAAACCGCCGTGCTTTCACGTGGAGAGGCGAACGAGTGGTGTCAAATACACGGACCGTGCTACTTTATCTCTCTTATAACAGAATTTTCAGACTTTGGAAATGACGCGTGAAGATTACGTCCTCTATAACCCGGACAGAAAGTCTGGCCCGGTACGAGTCCGGATTGTAGGGGTTCTAGTGTAATTCGGTTTTTGTTGCAGCATGATCGTATCGCTGCTGACGAAAGACCCGCTTCCCGAAGGAGGAATGGCACGCGAAGAGGTCGAGTTCTGAAGAAAGAGAGACGTGTCGGCGTTTCGTATCGAAGACGCGTTGAGGTTTTTTTGGCAAGGAAAAATGAACTCTGTCGTCTTACTCGTTTCCTTTTTTTGATGCATGTGTGTGTGTGTGTGCGCGTGTTAACATTAAATTTATTTGGTCCGTAACTTGTCAAACATGTACATTGGGGCCAAGATCCTCTTGACGCTAGTTTCCGCAACGTTCCCGCCCACGATCATCTCCTGAAGGATCAGGTTCACCTTGTCCAGGTGGAAGAGGATCTGGATTTGCGGTTCAGGATCGTCTTGCGAATTATCTTAAATTGTCTTCTTGAAGAAAGGGGAAAAAAGGATACGTGCATTTCTGTCTGAAAGGGAAAAAAGCATTCATTACCTACTCTTTGTCTCGTTGAGCTTTCTCAAACTTTTGCATTTTTCAATGATAAAACTTAAATTTTAATTAAACAACTGTTTTTAATTGTTCAAAGTCGCTATTCAATTTTTTCCTGATACCGATATTACTATATTCAAGTCGATTAAGCGGTAGGAATCCGCTTAAAAATCTAGCGAAAGACTTGAACGTGTACGCACCACTTTCTCAAAGTATTTGTCCAAAGTTTCCATGAAAATGTGAATGAATTCCAACGCTGCCAACTCATTCTGCAAAATAAATAAGGGCGTTTTTCAATTAAAAATGGTTTTTTTCCCCAACTAAACTCTGTTTCGGTAGGAAGGAAGAACGTTTCTATCACTGATTGGTCAGGTTCCAATAGGTGATAGTTGCGGTGGCGCCATCCAGCGTTCGGAGTGAGGAACTCTGGTACAGTTGCCGGAAACTAGATGGCGCCAGCACAGCTCGTCTAAGTTTTGGCAACATTTCTCGCATTTTCAAATTTATTATTATTACATTACTTCGTGGTCAGAGATGCCGACGACGACGATCAATCGTCCGTAACGTCTGTACACCAATTTGCCGTCGTCGTAGCCGACGAAAGAACTCTGAAAGGATTTCGATTCCGGCGAAAAATATAACTCGGAACACTCTTATCGTTTTAGCGGTAATACCTTGTCTTTTTTGGTGCCGCGCGCAAGACATTTCCTCACCGCGTCGTTTTCTTGTATTTGCCTTTGGGAGCGTTCTAAATACGCACCGGTCCGATGCGACAATCGCAGTTGGCCCCGCAAATTTGAAATTAACACGAAATCGATCATCTGTTTTTTCACAATCGTCCCTCTCGATTACGGGCGGAAAGGGTATAGTCACGTAGCGCCATCTGCACGAGAGAAGTTCAACTTTACAGATTGCCGTCACAATGCGTTTTGAGTTGGTGACGGATGCAAGCGTGATGACGTCAGCAGTTGTACGAAATTCGGCAAATATGTATCACACGAATTATGTTTTTTGGGGGAAAAAAATGCAAATCTTTTTTTTGTTTCTTTGACATCAGTTATCAGAATGACTTCATGCAAATGAAAACTGCTTTATTTCGTTGTCAGAAAGCCGAAGATGGTAGGGCGAAACATTCGAATAGCCTCTGATCAAGCTCTGATAATAAATCCCGGCCGATTGATGACACCACCGAATGATAAGATGGGGGCGAAGCATTCGAATAGCCTCCAAACTCAGGCAGTCGAAATTATTGCTCCGCGGTGGCGCTGCGAGCGGCTGCTACTGCTGCTGCTGCGGCGGCGGCGCCGGGAACTAGCGATGTCTCGCGGTGACGGGACGGCGACGACATGGGCAGGGGCAGGAGATTAATGATGGCGGCCGTCTCGTGATCGCGATCGGGTGAGTGAAGTGATGCGAAGATGGAAGAGTGCGCCAGCGTTCAGAACCACACCGGTCCGCCGGGCGCCGGTCAGAACGGCAACAACGCGGTGAAGAACAACCACGACGAGGCCAAGCAACGGGTTCAGTACTCCATCCCGGGCATTCTGCATTTCATCCAACACGAATGGGCGCGTTTCGAGATGGAGAGGTCGCAGTGGGAAGTGGACAAGGCCGAGATGCAAGTCAGTCCCTCCATCTTATTAAACGCTTCCTTCTTCTTATAATAATAAGAAAAGAGCGATCGAGCGATTGCCGTTTTCTGCGCGCGTTTCGCCGATGCACAGTCAGTACTAATATACATAATAAGATATATAGATGGCAAGATGGCGGACAATAATCGCCGACGTCGATTATCCGGTTGTGGCGTGCAGAAACGGGGAGCGGTAGCGGTAGCGGCGCCGCTACCCTACTCATCTTCCTCGTCCAATTTTTCAGTCGAGTTCAATACAAATAAACGAATTAACGGTTTGGAAAATACTGCACCTTAGAGATGAGAAGAAATGAGCAAGTTTCACGAGAAGTTTCAACGTAAACGATCCTTAAATGAGCGAAGAAATGTGCAATAAAAAACTATAAAATAAAAATTTTAATAAATCCACGTTTTGCAACATCTGAAACTGGAAACGTGGGGGCGTATTTTGATTTCACGAGTATTATGGTGATGCGCACCCACGTAGTAGCATAAAATTCACTGAAAAGTCGATGATGCTGTTGATAACGCTAGTTAGGAATATGGAAAAAAAAGCGAGGTATGGCGGAGAACTCTAGATGGCGCCACTGCGTGAACCCTTTGCTGCGGTGACGGACGGACACCGAAGCAAGCTTATAAAAACGTGGGGAAAAAACGAAGTTACTGTTCAGTAATTGAGATTTTAAAAAAGCAAATTGATTAATCGATGTTATTAATTGTTTTTTACAAGTAATGCACCGTAAAAAACGGGGAGAAACTTGTCTGTCAAATAATAATCCTGTTTAAAGCAGAGTATACTACAAAGAAATTGCTGTGAATTAATTTTACAGACAAATACTTCGCGTGTTCCAGGGAATAAAATACTAAAAACTAACAAGATCTGCGTCTTAATTCCATGATAAGTAAACATTTCGGGCCAGGGATTGTATGTGTAAAATATAAAAAAGAGTAACATTTTGGTCTTGTTGGAGATGAAATGAGTGAATTGATGTTCAATAATTCACCTTCAGAAAGTGGAGATGAAAGTAGAGAAAAGGACATTAGACTTGATTGAAAGATTTGCCAATCAATCTGCCTGGAAAAAGTGAAGTATAATAATTAATTAGCAGGATTTATACATTTGGTTAATTGCAGTTTAATTCGTTGAATCGATCGCTGTATGTAATTAAATGCAGGATTACGTTGTGATAATTGCGTGATATAAATCCGAGTCAAAAGTAAGTGGTGTATTAGAAAAGGAAATACTAAGAGGAAAGAAACAATTGTTAAAGTTATTCGAATATATTAACACTTGGTTCGGATGAACGGGTTGAAAAAAGCTGCCTGTAATTGCCAGTTGTCCATCACCGGCCGCTGTTGCAGTGGGTGTGGCCTGACTCTATACACTTCCGCTTTTCCAGGCTCGCATAGCGTTCCTTCAAGGGGAACGCAAAGGCCAAGAAAACCTGAAGAACGATCTGGTTCGCAGGATAAAGATGCTGGAGTACGCGCTCAAGCAGGAAAGGTGTCCTTATCGTTTATACGCGCTATGTTGTCACGCGCGCTTGTTACCGGTACTAGTGTAGTTCGTCGCTCTGTCCAAAGGGCCAAGTACCACAAGTTGAAGTACGGCACGGAGCTGAACCAAGGGGACGTGAAGCCGCCTCTATTTGAAGACCCGAGAGGTTTGTCATCCGGCCGAGTCCCTCGTATTAAACGAGTTTCACCGTGTGATTTGTATGTTTTTGTTTCCAGACGAGAATCTAGACGGCGACAACGTGCTGGGCGCAAACAGCAACGTGACGTGGAGACAGGGCCGGCAGCTTCTGCGCCAGTGAGCGTCTCCTTCCTTTTTTTTTTAAATGGAGAAAAAGGGATGATGTTTTCCCGTGTCTCGCGTAGGTACCTTCAGGAGATCGGCTACACGGACACGATCATCGACGTGAGGTCGGCCCGCGTGCGCTCGCTGCTGGGTCTCGCGCAGGGCAACGCGGACAACGAGGACGTCCACAACGCGATGCCGTCCGTGAACGGCGAGCAGGTCGGCAAAAGGGCCAGCGAGTCCCAGGGGCGAAGGTGACTCACGTCCCTATTTACGATCCTTTAAGTCCGTAAACAGATCAATATATTGAAGCCTGAACTTAATGGAATACACTCGCTTCGATTAAGATGTCGGAAACCTCTGCTTTCAATTTGGGAA
>WWPM01024210.1:0-11612 GCA_023279145.1 Glomeris maerens | reverse complement strand
CAGAGTTTCTATATTCAATTTTGTAAACAAGGTTTTAAATTTGCGCTATCAACGTACGCCTTTTGACATTATCAGTACACGCATTATACCGATATGGAGTAAGTAACCCACTTCTGTATGTTGTGTGAAAATATTTTGTCAACTTCAAAGCAATACAGAAGGGAAGCTGGGGGAAAATTGAGCTTATATTTGGCATGTCCAAGAAATGAAAAACTTTGATAAATCGATGGGCACTTTAATATTTTGTGACAGTACTGGATTGTATTGAGCATTGTATCTGATGTTATATATGTTTGCTATTGCCCTGAACTATAATAAGATTTTTTTGTAACTTTTTACAATGACAATGTCAAAGTGTATGAAACGCGGCCTCATGAAGAAGAGATCCACGCCTCAGATCGAGACGGCAACTATACAGTGTAGTAGTTTCTCATTATATACTGTATAGGAAACAAGTACACGTGTGAAATTTGAAGTTTCGAAAGGAGATTTCCAAGATGCGTTAAAAACATTGCAAAGTACGTGCACATGGCGAAATCTTTATTATCAAGCTTGGTGCGCAGCGAAAAAGAAAACATTCAGGAGAGAAATGGTTTCGATTTTTAAGCCCTTGAAAATGTACGTTGTGGATCATCTCATGTATGTTTGTTCAAACAAGACTCGGTTGAGATAACTCGCAGAGAAAATACATAAAAGCCAGAATGTTATACAAACAGTAATTTCCGAATTGAAAAGGTAAAATTGCATGCTCTAACGCAGTTTTTATGAAAGTTGCTACCAGATGTAGATGTCAGGGTCAAAAAGTTGTCGCATGAAATAACAGGATATGCAAATCTCTTATCACATTATGCATGCTGACATGTTCCCAGCACATTCGTGTCAGCATGAATATAATTCGTGTAATAAAACTCACAATGCCAGAATTCTATGTCGGCTAGAAAAGTAATATAGTACATGGAGGTGTAGAACTTATAGAACTTTTGAAATGAGGTTTTAGCATTTTATTTTGAATTGCGTATAGCATTTGAAATAACTTAAATACCGCCAGAAATCGGGAAAAAGCATATTACATTCATATAGGCAGGTATGGTCCAATATAAACTCGCTTAGACCCATCCAACAACACTGAATATTAATATTATTTTTAAAATAATGATTAAGTTTGACAATATGAGTGCAGACATTTAATTATTCGTATGTGAACAAGTAAGGTTCTACAAATTACGTCCTAAAATTGACAAATGGCGCTAATAATCCTTCACCAATAGCTAATCGAAATTTAGAGAGAATTCAATTGCATGTCTTGTCATTTGTTTTTCCGGAAGTTTTTTACAGGAGATTCTTGAAGATAATTTTGTATGTTTTATACATAACTAAGATTTTAAAAGGGCCTTTGCATGGGTTGCGTATCTTGAAGGAATCCGAAAATTATCGTTTTGATCCTCTATATTTTAGGCTTGCTTTTGAGGCTAACAAGGTTTTTTTTTGTGTCATAAAGAATTTTGAGAAATACTTTCTTTATCAGTGGGAAAATGATTTCTGCCACGTGCTTGATGCTCGAAACTTTTAAATTTAAATCAGGAAATAATGAGTTTAGTTAAGTTGTGAAAGCTGGTCAAGTTGTATAATATATTCAGCACTGCTTGCAGAAATGTGCATTTGATAGCAGGGAAGTTAAAACTGGAGACGGAAGGCGAAAAACTTTGCAGCATTGCGTCGAATTTCGCCAAAATAAGTTTTTATGAGACACGTTTGCATTCGCATCAGCCAAATTTGGAGATATACAAGTGGAGCAAATCAGGCAAACCAAATTTTGAGGAACGGTTTACTGTAACGTATTACTGATTCCGGAAACATAATCTGAAATTTTTACATTGCGAATGCCAAATCGGTGAATAACATGGATTATTATTTGCGATACTAATAATGTATGTAATCTCTTTAGATTGGTCACTATATTAAATTCCTAACATATTAAAGGCAATTGATGCAAAGACCGTGGTAATTTTATAATATTTCTTTAAAGCTACAAGAGAATGTATAAAAAGAAAACGAATCTTGAAATTTAAACAGTGAGGTCAATGAAGGAAAAACAACACAAGGGGGCGAATTTTCCTTGTTTGTCCCTGGTGTTTTAATTCTATTTATTTGTTCACTCTGTTAGTGAATTGTATATTTATTTTTATTTGGAGTTTAAAATCTCAATTTGCCCATATGATCAAATATTACAAGAATGTATTTGTCCTGTTCTAGGTTAATGACCCCGATGTGCACTACTTCATTGATTTACATGGCGCTTTGAAGAGCCAACTCCTCAAATAGTGTTGTTACATT
The DNA here is from genome assembly GCA_023279145.1 of Glomeris maerens. Taxonomy (NCBI): domain Eukaryota; kingdom Metazoa; phylum Arthropoda; class Diplopoda; order Glomerida; family Glomeridae; genus Glomeris; species Glomeris maerens. Next base: position 9,278 of record WWPM01024210.1, on the reverse strand, counting down.
TCTCTATACATTTCTCCTCACCAAATTGTCAATTTCTGTGGCGTTTTTACCTTTGGTTATTTGATGAAGATATCGTCCAAAATCAGTGTTATAAATTCGTAATGCACTACGTTTTATGACCCTTAGGGCCTCTGTTTTCGTGCTGCGTTTTCGTAAACAGCCTGTTTGGTTTACTCTACTCGTCCCCTTTGTGTATTTGTACGGCCCAAAAGGCAAGTACATGCAGTCAGTCGTCTGCTGTAAGGAAACGATCTGTGCAGCATCTGCTGCGTGCCATTGGTCATCATATGCTGCAATTTCAATATAATGGCTAGGCTTGCATGACAACTGCAGCACGTCAACTGTTGTGTAATTTCAGACACATTTCACTACATTTCCCACATTTTCTGCTCTGTTGACATAATCAGGGCTCGTACTGTGCAAGTGCACTCTGGGGCCATTAACGTGCATCGAGTTCAACTCCTTTTTGTGTTTGCATGTGTAATATGCAAGGATAGACATCAAAAACAGCCGCCATTGGTATATTCAATAAACGTCTTTCACCAATTATAGATACAATATTGGGGAATTGTTTTTTGAAAAACTTAATGAAGAAAATAATTAAATCCCCTTTCGTTTTACAATATCTAATTGAATCATAAAAACGACTTTCCATAATTCTAACAAAATCTTCCTATTTTCCATATGAATTCATTAATTAGCCTGTTAATTTAAACCAATTCGATCAATGTTGATTCCTTCATTACGTCATGCTGCATAGTATGCATGCCTTTACAGCTGGAATGTCAAATCAATTTCTAAATTTGAGAGTATACATGTATCGCAAATATAATTGTTTGTTTATGCTACGCCATTCAACGGTGAATATAATGAAAATATGGTAACGAATTTCGAAATTAAATTCAGAGCGTGGTCAGTTATGCACTTATATTAACAATATAATTATGCGACGCATTGCAGTTTCATTTTGCAATTCATTGAAGTGCATCGTCCGATTATGTCATACAGGTATACTAGCTATACAATTTCTTTCTATATATAATGAGATTACATATTTCATTACGCAGTCATATAGCTCAGACTAAAAATAGCTAACCAAAATGATTATATGTGGGTGAAGATAAACATTAGCATGTATGTACGTATAAGTCTGATAACATTTGTATATCTATTCTGTTCCTTTAGTATATTGAATATCCTTTCAATTGTATTGTATGCTGCGGGTATTCGCTGACTTCCTTTACAAAAGAATCTTAGCAAAAATTAAGAAAAGAAGGCAATAACAGTATGCCACCATGCACTGCAATGTGATTACAAGGTAATGAATGATCTTTAAAATTATATCCGAAGTTACTTGGTAACCGTGTCTCGTAATATGTAGGCTATATAGCTCTATTCTGATCCTTCAGTATATTAAACATTTCATTTATATATTACAAGAAAAGACGGCAGTAATAATATATAATTGTAGAAAGCAACAATACTTTTCGAATGTTCGCATGTTTTGCCATAAATACTGCAGGCCACTTAATCGATTCCAAATTTATTGTACGAACTTTCACATTTCAGGTAAACTTCAGGTAATACGGTATTGGCAAAAAGATAATTGATGGTGAGGAGTATAAGTGATAAAAAAATACTTGACACGAAGAATGTGCAATTAACCTAACTCGACACGAACAAGTTGAGAAAAGCAAAGTTCACCCTGCAAAAAGTTGCAGTTGTAACAACAGTTTATTGTGGTTGCACCTAACATTAAGTTGTATATTGTGATGCCCGGAGCCACAGCTGCTTCAATCCACAAAGTTGCGGACATTCGCATCTGCTTCAAATCCCACGAAGGTTGCTTCAAAATTCCTTTCAAAAAATACCGTGAATCTCTTGTGATTCGTTCTCCCAAAAATGAAACCATCATATCTTTATGCCACTTGGTCAGGTTCTTTATTTTATATGGGGAAATAGGTCGTTCTACATATAGTATTGACAAAACCAATAAATTTCTTGCCGCTTCTTTGCTCCATTTCACTTAAATTTGCTTTTTGGTACTAATTTGACTGTCCTCTTCAACGTACTAATTTGACTCTAGCTATCGTAGCTTCAAAGTTAGGTTTTAGATATTCCTTGAAGGCAGTTGCAGAGATAAAATAGTTTGACACCACTGGATAGAGCACCTTGACTTACTGTCACTGCATATTCATATTTTTAATGTTGTTATGTAAAAGATTTGGGAGGAAAGACTTTATTATCACCCTGTATATTGGGTGTCAAAGCCAAAGGAAAACTACGAGGAATTTGTGAAAAATCAATTGGCAATTAACTGCATATTAAGTCGGCCGTGGCAATTCTAATTTTAACTTTGAATAGATATACCATGGTTATTTAAATACAAACTTTTGAACTGTAAGCATTCTTTGGTTATCTACCTAATTGCGCACTTCGAGACGTTTTATTAGAAACTCCTATAGAAAACATTACGAGTTTGAAATGTCATTGTTTCATTAGACGAGCCGACAGTAACTGAATTTAATACTTGGGTGTTTGATAGGTATGTCGTGTAGAAGCGAATATTATTGGAAAAAATATATTAGTGAATATGCTTTTTTTCAAAATAATATCAAATGTCAAATAAGCAGGGTTTGTTAGAAATTACATTCATTTGGGTGCATTGAAAAATATATGCTATGCTCTATGGAGTATTTTGATTCTTAAAGGTGAAAGGTATTTTTTTGCAAGAAGTGTTACAATTTCCTTTTTGTTTGGACAAAAAAACGTCAATTTAAGTCTATACGGAGATGCTGAATGCCTGCAAAAGAGTCAAATGTACAAAGAGAGAGAGAGACGTTCAGGAATAATTCAAGAAGACGGTTACTTAGCGTTTTTATCAGCCAATAACAAATGCAGGACGATATTTTCCTGCTTTCCCATTCCAAGCTTGTATTTTTAGACGAGTGAACCGATGCGAAGACGTCTTAATGATGCATACACAAAATTGAAATGGCAAAGTATCCTTTTAACATCGATCTTTGGTGGCGGATATTGAATTGCCCCGTTTAAAGCACTTCTGCGTGTATGCCTACAAATGTAGCATAGCAAAAACGTCATATATAATATTTATCACTGCTTATATTTTATCAGACTTGTCATACAAAACTGTGAACCTTTCAGCAGAAAAAACATCTTACTGTAGTGAAATTCGCGGGACATTTTCGTCCAATGAAAGACTATGTGCATATGTCAAACCTTAAATGGATTTGCTGCTAAAAAAAAATGCAGACGTTTATAGAATTATACAAGTCATTCTCTTACCATTTTTTAACCAACAATTTTAAACGAGTGTTATCATCCTCTAGCTATGGAAAGCACTTGTACCATTGATGTATTTATTAACCCTTAAATTGTCAGCTTCCATTTGCAAGTACAGTAGAACGTCGTTTATCCGCACGTCAATTATCCGCAACGTCAATTATCCGCACTCTTGAAACACCTTTTGCACGAAAAAATTGCGATTTTATACAGTATTAACCATGACCTGAACGAAATCGGGATGTTTAATCAATCGAGAAAATAGGTAGAGTATCAACAGACTCGATAAAGGCGTTGTTATGAGATCGGAAATAGGACTGCTCATGATATTTAAGCCTGAAAAGAAGAAATTTTGAGCTATGCATCGAAGTTTGATAGCGAAGAAGGGTCTAAAAGCAGTACTGCGTGTTCTGTACGTGTTTTTCTGCATTAAATAAACCCATGTTCAATTATCCGCAAAAATCGTTATCCGCACAACCCTTGGTCCCAATTAGTGCGGATAAACGACGCTCTACTGTATTGAATTTAAGTTTTCCACAATTTTTGCAATTACGAATTGGTAACTTCGATTAAATTATTTGTTAAAATTTGTAATTTTAGTCAGCATTCTCCCAGATGTTTGTTTGAAATACAGGGTGTCTCACTCGGGGCTGACCCTTTAAATATTCGTTTAACTCGGGAACGTGTAAACGTAAAAGCACATGGAGGAACCTGAATTACCCTTTTCTGGTACGGTATGCTTGCTTACCTCACTCTACTGGGATGAAGTTTTGGAATTTGGAATTAGACAGCTGTCTGCGCCACGCTGGTGCTTCACGGTCGCCCTATTGGCGCCCTCTTTCGTACAGCTCCTCTTTATTACACTCAACCAATTCTCCAAAACATCAGGAATCTTTTGAGCCCTACCTAATACATGATATTAGATGCACGTGTTGCAGAGCAATTCATATTTTTAAAGGGTCAGCCCCGAGTGAGACGCCCTGTATTATAAACGTGCGAGTCAGAGGACGGGTGAACACGCACAAAACATTAAAGAATCGTGCTCTGAATGTTGGTCAAATTTCGACGCGCTTAAGATCATTGAATTTGTTTCCGAAGGAAGAAAGAAATAAGTAAACTTTTTTTACATTAATGCTGTCGTGTACCTGCAAAATTCTCGACAGACACCAACAGAATCCAAACCTATGTTCGCATGCTGAACTGACATATATCACTCTGCAAGTATCCAACTCCCCACGGGCTTTGCAAACTATTTAATGAAACCAGCAGCGACGAAACTTGCGTCTGTCAAGAACATTTTTAAATCGATACAGATTTTGGTAGATCCGACCAGACTTGGGGCCGGAATTTTTTCGTTCTTTCCGTTTTATAAGTCTTGCGATCGGTGAACCTTTCTTTTGACATGATGAGGTGTAATTTTAAGTTCAATCAGTATTTTCAGCCCTGGCTTATTTTTCTGTTCTTTCAGTAATAGCAATTTCCAATAACTTTTTCTATTGTGAAACCCTGAGATCGCTGGGTTCACAGGTGTCAGTATGACAGGGAAAAAGTTTGATGTTGATAGGTTTATTGATGTAGTGAGGACGACAGAGCTGGCAGAATAGTTTCAGTATTATTTGTCCTTTCCTTCTGCACCTTGCACAAGAAGTTTATTGATTGTTGGTTATATTGATGTGTGTATAAGATGTAAAGAAATGTTGCCTGGATTGTGCATTATACGGGGAAAATGCAGGAGAATGTGATAAAAATATGATTAGTTTCTATACGTAAATCCAGTTGTCAGTAATAACTTTCTCCCTGTGACATCGTATTCAATTCCAATGCTGTATATGCCATTTCCCAGTGGGGTATTTAGGTTTGTGCCCCAAGCATAATATTGTCCGTATTGCATCAAAATGAATGAGGACGTGTTTTTCAAGAAATGAACTAAGATAGTTCATTTTAATCTAATATTAATTTCATGACAAATTTACATTACATGCGAAATTCACAAATATATCTTGGCCCTATGCTCATTTAATAACAATTTTGATATACAGTATAAAAAGTACTCCTCCTTTGATGAATACCCTCTTGATAGTACTACCCTTTCCTTGACACTCGATTAATAATTTGTATATTGTGATCGAAATATTTCTATTTAACATGTACTACCTATAGTACATGAATACAAATTGGAGACATTCCTAAGCAATTTAGTACATATTTCAATCAGTATTTTTCTAATATGATAAGCTAATACAACGCATAGGATTTCAGCTGTTCAAAAGACTCGTTGTATTGATCGACAAATTAGGATGAAATATCGTCATTATACGTACATACGTAGATGAGTGGATTTCAGCACACAATCGTTTTTGAAACGTTCATTTGTCTTGAGTTTTCCATGCATGTTTCACTGCTTTTCAAGTAATCGTGCATTAAATGATAATCCCCCTACTGTGTTTGAAATGCATAGTTCATTCAGTTTAGGCATGTTATTATATTCATTTTTCAAACGCACATAATCCAAACTTTTATGACAATGACATTACATTATACAATTTAAGATGTATTTTCTGAACCACACAAATATTTAACAATTAATGCATCATATGTATAGTTTTATTTATTTTCTTATAGAATCTTATTCACGTGCAAATTAAGGACATTATCGTGCATTTATGGCTAATGAATTTAATTGAAATTTAAAGTGCTTTAAGGATACGTTGCTTAGTGGTGCATTAAGCCCGGACTTGTACCTGTATGATAGGTTTGTAACAACCAAGAATTGAGTAGGTGTAATCGTCTTATATGCATTTCGTTTAGGAAATTCTCAGAGTTTATCGGCATATACAGTCGAGTGGAGACTGAATTTTGAGAAGGGGGTTTTCATTGTCAGTGAATATTCTAGCTGCATTTTCATCATGCTGCACTGGACATCGAAGCAAGTGAATGTCAAACGTGCATGATGAAGTCAACTTTATATCGATATATTAGTCCCATTCCGAAAAACGACCAACTTTAAATGAAATATAAGAGAAGACCTGGCGGGCTTTATTTTTTCCATTTTCTCCATTTTCTCAAGATGAAGTCGCAAAAAAATATCTTTATTGATTCATTTAGTGCACGTGTCTTTTTCTTAAACCGCCATTTCTATTTTTATGTGAAGAATCTTCAGCAAAATATGTGGTTTCTGTTATGCCCGTCCACTCAAAACAGGAATCACAGCGTGGACAGGTTATGGCTTTTTGTAAGCACCTAGATATTGCACCAGTTCCGATATTAGACAATTTCCACTAGGGTTTTATATTCTCCCCACCCAAAGAAAATAACACATAACAGTAAAAGTCATGTGGCAAGTAATTTATGTTGTGTTGATGAGAAAGAAAAGAAATTGGGATTGAAAAATGGCCTAGGCATTTTTCCATGAGATACCAACAAATAATGCTGACAGCAAAATTAAATATAAATTGCCCTCCGGGGATTAGCATTTGCACAAACACACTAATAAGACAATTAAATATAAAGTGGCACGCGATGCCTATTTACATTTTGTAGCAGCTGTTTCTCATTGATCCCTGCATGGAATGCTTGTGATCTCGTTATCACTAAATTAATCGGTCAGTAGTATTGTTTGTTATATAAGTATGTTAACAATGTCAAAAAAATATTTTGCAATTAAATTTTCCATTCAGTGAACATTTGCCTGTATTTATTTCTTTGTAAAATGATAATAAATATATAATTTCCATCGAACGCTTGGTAATTACCTCGGCAAAATGTCGGCTAAATTAGGTACTTATACTTGTGGCCATGAGTATTAGTCTTCCCAACGCAACTTGATAAAGGGGAGTGGCTTAAAGCAGGTTTCTGTTGCTCGATTAGCCTCTCCTGGCCAGGTGTATCGATGTAGCGTCACGTCGATGTCAAAAAGTTCAAATGCAAAGTTCAATAGGCAAAAGTAATCCATAAGCTGCTATTCCTCGATTGGTCGAAATTTTTCTCACGCTGTGTTGGGAGGACTATAGCCACACACATTTGGACTGCACAGTCGTTGCCTTGAGGCTGGCAGCCGACTGTACAGTCCGCCAAACACCTAATCGGGCCAAAACTTACGGCATATGCTGATAAGAATCATTCTGTCAAAGTGAATATATTGGAAATTTAATGATCTTTGTTGTGTAGACAGCTTGCATCATGCATTTAAAACAGTTATCATGTACTGCGTGTGACAATTACATAAAGATGAGTAAAAAAGATATCGTACACATTAGATCACATCAATGAATGTAAATTAATGTGTACTTATTGCAAAGAAAAAACGCCCATCCTTTCTCTTTACATTCCCTGTGGCTGCTTTTAAGAGCTATTGTGTAGATCGACATACAGCACTTTCATGAAATTTAGTCAAAGTAATATGCATATCATCCCACGCAATAAAAAATTATCAATCCATGCATAATTTTGCATGGCAACTACTACGAAAAGCCATCGATTATCGAGTTGCAAATGCTGGAGAAGATAATTCGTTAATTACGTTTCGATATGATAGATAACATGCGCAATACAGTAGGACACTGATAGCTTTGGGGGAAAAAATACTGTATATACATAGACGATGGACGTATATGAAGGGTTAAGGTTGAGCCTTCAAGAAGCGTTTGCATTATGACTCGATATTCCGCTTCATTGGACATAGTAAAGGTGCATGTTTTGTTGCATGTAATTAGCTATTTAGACGTAATCCATCGTGAAATGAAGCCATGCACCGAGGGTAAAATTTACCAATTTAGCCTTTATGCTCATGAACTTCATCACACTGCAAGTGTCAACTATTGTATTTCAAGACACAAATTGTTCGGTTATCTCCTGAATATTTTAGGAAAAGGATAGAAATGTTAGAATTTAAAATGATACTTCTATAACGTGTGTTTATTTTAACTGGAGACAACTAAAAATCTCAAACCCCCCTATTGGATAAATCGACTAAACTCCACTAAAAACCATTACCGTAATTGTTGTGGACTACTAATTTACCACTGTGATTTTGTAGTGGACCATTGCTTGTAGTGAATTGGTGCTATTGGGACGATTATTTAAATGGTAATAAGACCATCATATGGGATATGGAATTATTAGATAGTCTTTAAGCTATAATGGTTCCTAGTCTCTTTACACATTTCATAATGGTAAGTTTGATGGAGTAACGGGATACTGTTGGTTCATTGGCACAGACTTGAGTACATATTTGACAACTTGCACACAACATTGTTGGACATAGTTACAGAGTCACCCAAAAAACTGTTCAGTATTCAAGTAAGTGCTAGACTAAAAGCTAGCTCATTAATTAACCAAGTTTAAGCTTGAAAAAAAAACTAGGCTGTAAATTTTGTTTACACTTTGTCTTGAAAGTAAGGAAGGTCTGGTGATCTGGCAGGTCAATTTACCGGACCACCTCTACTGGTCCAGCGATCGATGAATTTGCGATTTAACACTTCTAAGGATTTTGCTGAGTAATGTGCCGGACAACCATCATGCTAACCACGAGAGGTACATCTTCCAACAGAATTGGTAGCTCGTCTTGCAATAAGCAGTGTGCCTACAATCAATTTTAATCATGCAAAATATCAAGTGTTTAGAATGTATCGAAGAATCGGTTTTCAATTACACAAAATGGGAAATTGAATTTCGTTAATTTCAGAGCGGCCTACCACAAATCAAACAAATATTTTGAATAATAAACCTTATTCGGTCATTTTTTGTACGATGCATATTTTTGGAGATTTTTTGCTGGCTCAAGTTGAAATAGACACCCGGTACTGCTAATGGCGTAACTGGAAATTTTTTGAACACTCTTCAGTTGAGATTGATATTTTATGTAAGCAGTAGGCTATTATTATTTGTGTACTGCATTTATAAAACGGATATATGCTCTTCTTCCATGTTTTGTTTACTAACCATGCTTATGCCTAGCAATCATTTATTTGATCTCT
>WWPM01024209.1:3935-35131 GCA_023279145.1 Glomeris maerens | reverse complement strand
TATCTACAAGATGGTATATTCAGTTTTTCTGTATCTTTTTGGGAAGTGTATAAACGGAAGGGGTCAATCATTTCGCACCACCCTGTAGTTTTGGCATAAATATTGCTGTAGAAACGAGCCATGCGATATAAATATGGTTAAAAATCTTTAATTGTTCCAAGTTTATCATTAACTGCAATGTAAAAATAACTCGAAACAATTCCCCAATATTACTTGAAATATCCCTGTAAATGTATTTGTACTCTTACGCATATATAAGTTATCTGGTTAAAGAAGGAATTATTTATGTAATTTAAGAAAATAAAGTTGAAGAAACTGGATGGCCAACAAGAATTAGTCGATGCGACCATTAAAGGTGTCGAGATTGAGAAAAACGTTTTGCAAGAATCGTGTAGCATGATGGAAGCATTTCTGGAGGACACGCAATGTACGCTGCAGCAGATGAGAAAGACCCGCACCACTCCTACCAAAGAAGGGACCGCTCTGCTACAATGGTTCGGTGATATAGCCTTTCTCCCCCACACCATTCAACTAATACTATCCGCAGTGTCTTATTGGTTTCTGGATGGATGCACGCAGGTGCTCTGGATTTACCGTTTCCGATCCCATGGCAATGTTCCAAGAACACGGCGTAGACGACAGCATCTTGGCCTTCGAGTACATCAATCCAGCTGATAAGCCAAGCAACGCGCCCCGACTCGTACTAACGGTTTACTTTGTCAAACTGAAGACAATCGCTTGCAAATATGGCATAGTCGATGTCAAAGTGAGTGTTGCATTTTGCTTTAGTTATTTTTGTTGAAATCCCAGTCTAAGCGTTTCATGTTTTTGTTGTATCTCAGTGTAACGTAAACAGCCTAGATATCTCGAGCTTTGTTGGAACTGCCATCGCGAGAAATGATATTGTCTACTTACTCAAGTGCGTCCACTTAGCTTGGAAGAGCCATATTAACATGCTGATGGAAGTGTTGGCCCTGAGGGATAGGTACAACAAATCCGTTTATTTTACTTTTGGTCACGGTTGTAAAATAAACAGCAAAGTAGTTTTAACCCTTTTCTGTTCCTCGGCTATGAAAAAATTTCATTTCACACCATTTTCTAGACAATTGCCGTTGCCAAAACACAACTCCAGTCGTAAATAAGTAAAATTAAGATAAGCGAGAATTTTAAGTCCTAGGAAGGAAGCCCTAACGAGTTAAAACCGAGTTGCCAATGTACTCGTGTAAGACCGCATCGCATTTTTGTCGAGCGTGTACTCACCCAAGTACATTGGGAACTAACGGGTTAAAAGATATTGAATGACCTTCTTTTGTACATGTCAGGTTTCCCGTGGATTGGATCGGAGAAATCCTCAAGATCCGCGTGCTGTTAGGAGAGCAGAGAAACGTGGTGTTGACCGTGGCGATCCCGGACGGATATCCGAAGAACGGCCGGGCTCAGATCGAGAAAATCGAGTGCAGCAGCAACATGATAAAGATGGAAGATTTGGAGGTATATAATGCGAATTACTAAAACAATTTTGCATTATGACAAAAGTTATGTGACCACAATTCGATTGAATATCATTTTGGAAACTGTTTTTGCAAATTTCTAGGCTCAATCGCAAGAACAGCAGCTTGCGGATTGGATGGAAGTTTTGCACACTAAAGTCATCAAAGTTCTGCGCAGCGGCCCAACATCAGAATAATAATTCTTAAAGCGTGCGAATAAATAACAAACAGAATGTTTTCTTTCATATTGGAAATGATTTCTTTCTTTGCATTTAATAAAACAGTTTGTATTATTTGATTCACAATGTCCGGTTTGCAAAAAGCTACAACTTTTACGTCCGCAACGAGAAATACAGAAACGATTACTTATCACTATCATGTGCAACTTGCGAGCGATCCGTTTGTAATTTGTAGAACTTGGTGAATATCAACTGCTTCACCTAAATAATTGGGAAATTAATGAAAATAAGTACATTGACTATACAGGGTGAATATGAATAAAACCGACAAACTTCAGGGAATGATTCCTGACCGGTAATATAGCTAAAAGAGTCATATGGACTTGTGGCCGGTGTACATGTAATGACAACAGATCGTCCCGGAACATGGTACATAGTAAATCACATCCACCTCACTACAGCTATGCAAAGTGTCCTCCACGGATGCAATGCATGCGTTCACACGTCCCATCACAGATTGCCTGAAACGTTCCGGCCTCTCTCCGAATAGCGGTAAAGTCGCCCGTGAACACCTGAAAAGCATTGTGTATGCTGCACCAGTTCCCAATGTTCAAATCTTTGAACAGCGCGTGTTCACGACGCCTTCACTGCTATTCAGAGAGAGGCCGGAACGTTCGAACGAGTCCGGCAATCCATGATACGACGTGTGCACGCATGCATTGCATCCCATGGAGGACACTTTGCATAGCTGTTGTGAGGTGGATGTGATTTACTATGTACCGTGTTCCGGGACGATCTGTTGTCATTGCATGCACGCACCGTCCATTACCGGCCACATGTCCATATGACTTTTTTGCTACATTACCTGTCAGGAATCATTCCCTGAAGTTTGTCGGTTTTATTCATATTCACCCTGTATGTGGAATGTGAAGTTTGATTTACCTGGAGGGATTTTATATCCATTTTGGAGACCGTGGGGGTTTGACGGAGTTTTGCAATCCAAATTCACTTCTTTCCTTATTACCGTGTCGATATCAACAGAACTAAAGAATGCTACCGACTGAAAACCAGAAAACAAATCAAAATCAACAGAAGATACAGCAATATTTTCAATTGCAGTAAATAATTGAATGTTTTTAATAATGGGCGACTAGTAAATTTATTTTGTGAAGAATATTTCTGAAGATAAAATGGTTACTTTAAACTAATTTTTGTTCTTAAAATTGCAAATTAAAGGGAAACCGATTCAAAAATATCATTTGTAAGCTACACTGCGAATAGGTTATTTCAGCCATTAATTACAAATAAATGCGTGATTTCACTGCAACAGAAATTGAGATTCAGGGTTCGTACAGCCGTTTGCAAAATTCTGCACAATACAAAGGTCATAAATAGTTACTGCATTATATAAATATTTCATTGCGATTCATTTGTACGGAGAATTCAGTGATACAAGCTGGAAATTACGCAATTCACTTTTAAAAAATGAAATGAAATATCAATATTAATGAAAATGTCACAAGAGAAGTAAAGAATATTATTTAAAATGAATCAACACTCCATGCCATTGTGAAATGCCCACTTTGACCCAATTGATAAAATTTACAACCTCAGATACGATATAGTAATCAGCTTTACCAGTTGTTACAGAAAGTCATTGCATAGTAGACGGACAGCATGTACAAACCCTGGCGTATATTTTAGTACGTATAACTGCGCTAAAAAACCTACATTTGGCAGGTCCTGCATATCGAGCTTCAAAGCAAAAAGGGCTCGAGTCAACAGGTTCGTCACTTGAAGGGCCAGGGCGAGGCGGTACCTGTCTTCGCTTGCAACCACGTACCGTACTTCATCGTGTATACTGATGCAGAAACGGCCCTTGATCTCGTACTGCTCCATCAACCACCGCATCGACACCAGCATCAGATGCAAATAGTCCACGGCCGAGCTTTGTACTACCCAATTCACCCGACTCGTCATGAACTGCAAATTTAAAACCGCGTCTTCTTCAACACCCCGTCCAATTCGCAAAACGTACAACATGTGAACTGACACGGTTGTGCAGCAAACACCACCTGAAACGTCGAAAATTTCTGCGGTTGCTATAAAAACCGTTTCAGTTCATGTTTAATACGTCTGCATTCTGATATTACGTTGTATGAAACGACACGTGGCTCCAGAGCACGGGTGATTCTGCCGTTCAAAACCGGCGTCTTCGGTTCCGATGACAACGCAATTTCTTCTAATTTGTTAAACATTGGCGACTCCGTTCCACCGATCCAAACGGGTCTTTCAACCAAATCCCAAAGATCAAATCTCCTTCCGGACAATTTGAGCAAATTCCGTATCTGACTTCTGTTTAGAATGATTTCCTCTCCGCTTGCGCTTATGCCGAGTACTTCGCAGACATCGAGTTTGTCAGCGGTCAACGTAGAGTCTCGTTTCGGGGCTTTTTTACCGTTATGGTATTGTAGCCATGTGTTCTTGCCAGTATCATTTAATAGGTATCTACAAATGCAGGCATTAACGATGTATAGTTGCAAAGGCGAAAGAAAGAAATATCTATTAAAATGAATCGACTTGATTATACCCTCTTACTCCCTTAGTTGTAGAATAGATCAACTGCGATTTGGCTTTCGCTTCCTCGACACTCAGTTTATGATTATACTGCATCAAAAGACGACTCGTAAAAGTTTGGCCGGCGCCGTAAATTCTCCCGTAATTCAAAACCTGCAGAATAAAAGTAAAATATACGAGGCGGGACAAACATTATTGTCTCCCAATATTACTCGAATTACAATTTGGTAATATGTAATATTTTGTAACAATCCGACACCGCAATTAGTAGGACTCCGTATCTGACTGCTGCTAATGTGGTGTGAGATCGCACACTCACCAATTTAGGCCGAATGGATTGGTTCCTCAACTATGAACACAACTGCAGTCGCACTTATTTCCGCGTACATGTTGCTTAGTTCCCTAAGCTCTTCCCAACGCCCAACGTCAGTGTACGACCGTTGGCAACTCAACCCTAATTGCCTAACAGCTATTTGTATGACCGCTAGCGTAATTAATTGCTAACGGGGTGTGGGCAATTCCCTGTAATTATGGAGCAACTTGGCTCTAAGTGGTTTTCTCGCCCACCAGCATTCGGCCTGGTGGCAATTCCCACTTAAAGTCGAAGTCCTTTACTTTCTCTCTGTGACTCCTTTCATAGCCTTGGCTACAAGGGGAGTGTTGTACGGTTGCGCTGATTGGCTGCTACGATCGCGTGATGCGACGTCATCCGTCCATCGCACTCAACCTCAGAGGGGAGGGGGTTCCCATGGCAATGGGTTGAAAACCGGGCCTCCACAATTTTATACCTTTGCTTGGTCTCTCGATATTCCTACGGCGGAAGCAGTTTTACTGTGCATATCGGTGCCGTTGCTTTTCTTTCCCTGCAAAGTCATCCAGCCGAAAGCAGTGCAACCTACAATAAAATAGATAAATCAATCAATAATTAAACACTTTCTAACGGTGTCACAGCAAGACAGATTAAATTTTGAGTTATTAACGATTTTTGTAAACTAGTAGAGGTGTATATACCATGCACGCCTCCGTAAGTAGAATCTCCTAAGATTGCTGCAATCCACAATTCCTGCGAATCCACGTCGGCTCCGACAAAGTGATATCCCGGGAAAGCCTGTACCATTGCTTTCAGCTCGCTTCCTACCCGATCCTCCTGTACAAATGTACAAATTCACACCAATTCAACTATAACAATCGCCACATTTGGTCATCCCACTTACGTAAGCGTTACTGGCGGTCAACCACGTCGCTTCCACGGCCCTCCTAGTCACCGTGCCGGCCGTCAAGATCTGCGGCAAGATGGCCCCGTAAAACGCTTCGTTCTCGTCCAAAGCCTCATCTTTCACCGAGCCATTTGCAAGTTCCGATTTATTTAGGCTTACCACCATTTGTGATCTGAAATAGAATGCAACTCATTACAGCTTATTCCCTGTTAGTTTAACAAGTTAAGACAATTCTCGTACGAAATCCTTTCGTGGGCATTTCTCCAATAGGACATCATCTTGCTGAGCTTAAGGGCCCGGTCAGCTTTTGCGCCCGAACTGGCCCTAATAGCGCCATCTTCTATTTTCGCTAGGAAATCTTTGGCAAGGGGGTTTCCGACCCGGTTCTCGGGACCATTTTTATGGGGCAACTTATAGAATAAGCAGCCGGGTGTGTCGGCTTCCCAGAATGGGCCGAGGCTCTTCGTACCGCTTCGTTTTCCATCCTACATCGAAATAATATATCAACCACTTACAGGGTTTCGTACAAGTTTTGTACAAATTGTTGCAATTTTAAATTTGTAACATTCATTTACTCTACTCTGTAGATTTGGGACGAGGGGAAGTTAATTCTTCATGATTTGTAAAGAATTTCTAGTAGTAATATAACATTGTTAAAATGAACAAACTTCAACACCTTCATCTCAATTTCCTTCTCGCCTTTGATCAAATTCCAGAACAAAGCCTCTTCACGTTGATTACTTAAGCCCTCGGCTAATTGTTCCCAAAGCTCGTCTATGTCCACTTGCTTCTTGTCAACTTCCGACTCAGTCACCACATTAGGCGGGCATAATTTTAACACGGATCTGCAACATTGTTTCACTCGCACATTAGTTTACTCTCTGTAAGCCACATAACAAAACAATTGCGATAATTTGATGTAACCTACATATTGAAAATAAATCATACTACGTACTGAAATGGAAATTCGTTATCATCAGACGGTAAATCTGTCACTTTACTAGTTTCAGGAACTAGATAGCCCCATCCGTGAACTTCGCTGTAATGCATCGGATAACCTTCCCAAGTCAGTCTTAATAATTTTGGTGTCACCTACGATAAATTACAATACAATGAACCGAGTTTTCAAGTAAACTACTTGCCTTAGCAAATTGAAAATACATGTATACCTGCATCTGCGTACTAATTAAACTAGGGCCCGATCCGTATTCATCCGAATTCTCCGAAGGTTTGGGACACAAACTGCGAAACCACGTTGGGTACCCGGCCATATGCGGTCTTCTCGCGTACAGATATTTCACCGATTCTAAAACTTTGTTAACGAACCGCTCCGCTTCTTCACTTTCCGATAATTCTTCCGTAACCTACACACAAAGCATTTCTACATTTTCATACCATGTTAAACATAAAGTTACAGAAATCGAGAAATGTTACATTTTCATCTGCAGCTTTGACTTTTCTTTTCCGCTTTGGCGGCGGCGGAACTTTTTTCATTCTTATTTCCTTTACGGACCAATCTAAATCCCACAGCCACGGGTCTTTTTTGTACCTAAATCGCAAAAAACGAAAACTCTCTCATCTTATTTTAATGATTTGACCGAGTAATTAATTTTTCAATTATCTTGTATAAGAAATTCAACCAACTCTTCATTGTGAAACAGTTCACACGCTTCGTTTGCAAGCTGCATGAGCATCATTTTCAATTCCTGCTCGAGATCATCGTAAGTTGCCTGCGACTCGCGAAGGTACCGGTCCCAGTTGCGGTTCACCGGCAAATACGCCACGCTCAACTCCAGCATTCCCGCAAACGTAACTGGATGAGGAAACCTGATGGGATAAATTGCGGCAACATCCGGCCCAAATTTACAAACTCGCGTACCTCTCAAAGAACTGCGGCAAAAGAACTTTCAAAACGCTGTGGGTTGCGTTCACGTCGCTGGCGCAATACGCCATCAGATCTTGAAAGCTGGCGCGCACGTCGCTTATTTTGCCCGTCAAGAAAATCTTCCTCGGTTCCTTATTCAGCACTTTGGCGCAGTGCAGTTTGTAAACCTCGGCCAAACTGTTCACCGATCCGACTTGCATCCAATCGTTAACCGGCGGACCGCGATGTTTATTGCTCGCGGCTTCCACGGATTTCCTTTTGCTTCCTTTATTACATTGCCGCAAAACGGAAATTACATTATTCTTTCAGGTATATGCAATTACAAACAATACAACTATATAAAATTTTGCTAGAATTCACCAGTTTTCTCAGCCATCACCAAAGCTCTTTGTAAACCGGTCAAACCTGCAATCGCAATGTGCAGTGACATCGTATCGAGGAATCGCATTTTGCTACCCTGAAAAATCAGGAAATCCTTGTCAAAATTTGGAACATGGCATCCATTTTTAATAAAATAGCTGCCAATAAAAAGCAAAAAATTTGAAAGTAAATTGAACAAAAAAATGCTGTAAATTTCTAATGAAATTACAAATGAAAAAAAATCAATTCTTTACAAAAACGACAACTAAAAGTAGAAAGTGAAAACATTGTTTCTTGACAGCAGCAAATCGCAATCGTAAAATAGCAGCAAATGAAAATCAGAATGCGTTTTTAATAAAATTAACTGCAAATATTGCGAAAAATAACTATATAACCTGCACATAGTACTGCTCCTTTACTCTGGCTCTATCGTAACTGACATTGTGTCCTACAATTAATCTCTTCTTGCATTTTTCCTGATCAAAACCATTTTCCAACTTCTTCGTTTCCAAGTTGATTAGATTTTGCGTCGACAGCTTTTGACCGTGATTAAAATGATCTTCAATAAGTGCATCACTGCACCAAGAATACCTGGCAAGATATTCAAATCAATAACGAACAGCAGCAGCAATATAATAATAATAATAATAACCCAAAAACCATGAATCTTTCGAAACTGCTGTTGCCAAAATTGGAGCCGGTCCTTCACCGACGCAAACTTCAACATCAAACACTAAAGCCAATTCATCTGGATAATCCACGGTTTCTGCATTTCCACTTTCACTATATTTCACCCAACCAGGCTGCAAATAAAACAATCATTCTTTTTACACATGAAATACTAATATATTTCAAAATAGGAAACCTGAAAAGCCCATTTCTTTGGAGTTTTTGGAAGGCAAGAGTGAGCTAAATCGCCTGCATTTTCACGATATTCACAGCTTTGATGCACTGCAATTTCTCTAAAATGTTCATCTAAATTATTGCCAAACAATTTTGGCAGTTTCATGTGTAATTGTTTCCCTTCTGACGTTTGCTTATTCCAAAGGTCGTGTTTCTTCAAATGTTGCATCATTCTAGATACATTTTTTGTATCGTAGTTCTCCACAACGTCACCGAAGATTTGTTTCTTGAGACAATCTGACAGCATTTGTATATTGACCGGATTAAATCGAGGAGAATCCAATTTCGACGAATCCAATTCTAAGTCATTGGCAGATCTGAATGTAAAATGGCGCGAAAAACCAACACAAAACCACGCACTTCTCATACAATTAATTCGCATCGATTTACAGCGAGATTTCAACATATTTGTGCCGAAAATATTTCTCAAATCACGCGGCCACACATCGTCAATTTCCTTTACAAAATAAACACGAACTTCTCCGGTTCATCCAGCGGTTAACTAATGCTGGCGCCACCTACTTTCCAGGTAATACACTGATGAGATGCAACTAGGCGGAAGGTGGCAGCACATGCAATAGCGCGCAAATTCAAATGTAAAATGCTATAGTAGACGGCATTTGTTCTCTCGAAATACAGGGCGTCTCTAAATTCATGGTCAATACTGACAGGGTATCTTCCCTGCATGAAAACAATACATAAAGTTCCTATAAATTTATGTCCCCAAACGCTTAGGTTTTTAAGTGGGACCTACATAAAATGTGACATCCATAATTCATGCTCCCCATTTTTATTAGGAACGCATAATGAATGATCAATGGAAAGATGTTTACCTCCAAGTACTTTCTACAAATATTTTTACAACCGTCATGGTTTTGTTGGAAACTGTTAGTTTGGTTTGTCCAGAGATTTTTGGCGGCAAACCGTAAGCCCCACTGCGCCGTCAACGCCGTTTCCATAAGAGACCATTCATAAATCACGAAAATCAAAGTTTAGAAACCACCACTTAGAACTGAAATTACATGCATTCATTTCCAATTTTAATTCTCAAAATTTAGAAAAGGGTGGTCATGTTAAGATGTGTGTGTGGAGATTTCATAATATTAAATCCAATTTAAAATATATAGGCCCTAAGATTAATATTTAAGCTGCTAGGGGATTATTTACACCTGAGATTTAAGAGTCGTGAACTTTAATAGTAATAGTGTTTTGTTTAAGCGTGGGAGGGCCAAAAAATGTGCATTTATTTTTCGTTTGGTAATTTATGAACGGTCCCTAAGTGGGGTTCATTTTGTTTTGAAGTGGAAGAATGCCATTCAATCAATACAATGGTATGGATTGGGGCCAACAAACCACTGCGAGCTTATATTGAAGATGATTAAACTGAATTACAAGAGGTAATTTAACATTACAATTAAAATAAATTACTTCTATTAGGAATTTGTATTGGCCAAGATAGAATTACACATTTAAATAAAAATGAGAAAAGCTCGCTGTTCCCAGTGAGCATATTGCCCCAGAAAAAGGCACGTGGTTCAGCAAAAAGTGGCCCTTTTCACTGCACCTCGTAATAAATAAATAAAAACTAACGATGGTTTTTAGACAAAAAACAAAGTCCTGTGGTCACTTCTTGCTCCTCTTCTTGGCAGTTGCCCTCCCCCCTCCCCACTGCATGGCAAGAATATGGGTACTTCGCCATGTAAGACCTTTGAAAACCCATTCTTTCGGCAATTTAGTTTCCACCGAATTAAATTAAATCAAATATTAAACTAAGTTATGCATGTATTTAAGGGTTGGAGCTAGTATCGCACGATGATGGGTTTGTTAATAGTTAGCCATACGACACCGCCTGCCATTTCTAATTTCCATAATCAAATAGTTATCCCACCCTAACCTTGCTGTCCGTAATTTGCTAAACAAAATCTCGCATTTTTAAATTATTAATTAAAAGACTAGATAACGGGCCAACAAAGGCGATACCAGCAATGGACGATCGGATCGATCAGTTTATGGTAAATAAGCTGATGTTATTAAGGCTTAATTAATGCAGGTTTAAACTAGGTAAGTACATAGTACATATTTACATTAACTCTAACAGGTTTTCAGACCATACATGTGTTTCCCTCATATCTGCCTTTCTAGGTCCTGGGTCTTTGTGTCGCGGGCGAATAAAAATCGCTATTTATATACCAAAATTGTAAGTCATGTGATGTGAAAATTACAACACTGCATTCATATTTATTAAATATTTTACAAGCATTTATACAATCTATGCAAATCGCGTCCAGACGGCGAAAATCCTAAGAAAAGCATTGCACTTTGAACCACCTTGAAAAGAGGGCAGAATGAGGATGACGTCATCACTGACCAAATCCTTTTCTATTGCCCAATTAGGGTAATTACAATGCAGCAACTACTGCACCATTTCTTTCTCACAATTTAATAAATAACACTCGATCCCAAACACCTAAATAGGATTATATTATTACTGCAGTTTAACATGATTGATATTAGTATCAAAGCGAGTTATTAGTGACCATGCAAAAGCTGGCGATTTTTAAAACTAGAAAAAAATAATTGTCCAAAACTTCCCCATGAAACCAAAAAAATATAACTAAAACATAGACAATGATAATCCCAGCTTGCCAATGCTTACATACAAAAGGCCCTTTTACATTTGCCATCACTTTTTACTTGTGGCTGATTTGGACCACCACATACGTATGTATATAAATGACTGCAAATAATAAATTGAACCTCATGACAGTGGTGTTTATTTTACGTACCATCACATTATCTATAACCTCGCGTTCTGTTCAAACAAATGGCCATATACATATAGTGCATCACTGATGGAAAAATAAAACCACTCCAATAAGCTGACTTCATGTGTGCATGAGCCGGCTAACATGAAATTCACCATCTTATTGATATCTGGCATTTTGAAATGCGTAATTGGGCAGCAGTTGAAGAATCATGCTGTTGCAGATAAGAACGGCACCTATCACATTTTTTGGTCAGTTGATGGCGAAAACATTATATTTGAAGTTCAAGTTGCTACCAAAGGCTACGTAGGATTTGGTTTTTCACCAAATGGAGGCATGCCTGGATCTGATGTAATTATTGGATGGGTCCTACCAAACGGTCAAGCGTATTTCCATGTAAGTATCCAAAGCCATAACGAAGGGATTCATTTCCACAATTTCCGCACATTTTCTACTCGAATTAACATAGGGAATATCATAATGAAACTCGATCAGACTTGCATAAGAAATAGAACAACTTGAAATCTTAATGCACACCTTGCATATTTATGCCTTTGACAGGACAGACATGCCATTGCATTTTCTGAGCCACTCATCGACACTCAGCAGAATTACTATCTGTTAAACGCATTTGAAAATGACACTCACACTGTACTCCGTTTTACCAGAAAACTGAACACGTGCGATAAAGAAAATGATTTTGTCATCACAGTAATAAGTCCTATAGATCATTTAATCTCTCTGGATTTCAAATGCGCGTTTTAATATTTGAAATGCATTACAGGACAGCACAGTGAAATTAATATATTCATGGCATCCAGAAGACCCTCAAAACATAACAGGCCTTTTATATCATGGACCAAATCGCCGTGGAGCAAAAAGCATTCTTTTGCTTAGCCCAAAAAACCCAACAATTGAGATAACGGATGACATCACAATCTGGGACATTCAAATGCCAAATGTGTTTATCATTAATTTTTTTTTTCATTGGTCATATACTATGCAATTGCCCGGGTCTTTTTAGGTAACTATTCCAGCTCAATTAACAACATACTGGTGCATGGGTCTCAAACTTCCACCTCTAAATGAACCTCATTACTATATTGGGGTATGCCAAATCACAAAATACAATATACCAATATTGAGCCGAATAAATTTGTTCTTTTAAATAACCATTCAGTTCGAAATACTAATATCTCTCGGAAACGAAAATTACGTCCATCATTTCGGTGTGTACGAATGCCGGGGTGATCCAAAAATTAACGAAGAGAAATTTCAGCAGCGACGAAATGGCTATGAATGTGCAAAATCAGGAGAAGTAGCTGAGCCTATGGATTGCCAACCAGAATTGATCACACAAGCTGCAGGGGCACAGGTATTGCTTCGTCAGTAAATTAAAGGTGAACTGACGACAATTAGGTCCAACCTCAGACAATTCCAATTGCAAATATACTTTACACACATTAGCTTTTGGCTATACAATACCTAAGTGTGTAAAAACAATTCAGCGGAATATGTAATGATTGGTATATTGCCTATAACTTAACCTATTAAAGTCAGTCCCTGAACTAGATAATAAGCCTGAAATTTGCCTGCACTGTGATAAGTGGCCCTTACACAGCAGGCACATCACAAGGCCGAATAAAATCAAATAGTTATTTTTATCATTGTTCTTCAGTGTAATTTTAATGGTAATTTAGAAAACATTTTCAGTTCACATTTAATTATATATTTGAGAATTAATAGGATAACATTCAAGGTGTTGTTCCCTGCATGAAAACAAAACATGAGAGCTTTATGCCTTGTTTTTATGCAGGGAAAACCCTTTGAACCATATGTTTAGTTGACATCCTGTATATACAAGCTGTTGATAACATGTCAACAATGCGCACATGTACAAGTGGTGTATGCATTTGGATCCGTAAATTGTGCAACTAATATTTGTGTTAAAATAATTGGCAGGGACACATTTTTCCCAAGGACGTAGGGAGGCCATTAGGAGAGGAATATGGAGGCCCATCGTATTTCTTATTGCAAATGCATTACAACAATGTTGGAATTAAGCAAGGTAAAACAAATTTGCTACTATACCTCTCTCATTTTCTATTTCGCATCAACTCGCTAAAAGTAAGAGTTGGTAGTGAATTTCAGGAATTGTGGACAGCACGATAATACGAGCATATTTGACGAAGAAAGAAGTGACACACAAAGCTAATTCAGTGACTATGTATGCTAACTTTGACTATACATTGCTAATACCACCTCAGCAACCGGCATTCAAAGTCGCTGCATATTGTCCACCGGAATGCACATCAAAAGTAAATACTACAGACTATATCTCAGACAAAACCCTGTCAGCTAACAAAAAATATCAATTGTAAAGAGAAAAAAAAGAGCAACAATCTATCAGAAAGGATAAAATATAGGATTATTCATGTATTTCAAAATCCACCTAAAACAAAATTGTGCATTAACTTAATCGTATAGACAGCTCCTATACGATATTAAATACGAAATTTTACTAGATTATACATAGTCGTGCATTTGCAGGCATTTCCTAAAGAAGGCATAAATGTATTTTCAGTCGGAGTGCATACTCATTTAGTAGGTAAGCATTACAGATAACTATTGTAAATTTAAGCTCTTTCAATTGAATATATGTGAAATTGTAATTAAATTATAATAACAGGGATAAAACTGTCACTACGTCATTTCCGAGGTAATACTGAACTTCAGCCCATTGCAGTCGAAGATAATTATGACTTTAATTACCAGGTACCAATCTTATACGGCAATGAAAATGCAATCTCATATATAGGTATACTATAATCATATACTGCATATCATTCTGAATGCTTTAAATACAAAACAGGAAATGAGAATGCTGCCCCAAATTGTTAAAGTTTTGCCAGTAAGTATGCACATGTAATATTAATGAAATTTTTTAAAAAAATTGTAATGATTAAATGGCATATTAACGTATGTTTCAAATATGTACAAGGATTTTCATGCAGGGACATTTCTTGCTCGATTGGAATAAAATTAAAATACAAATACTACAAATTTCCATACACTATTTCTTATTATTCAGGGTGATATGCTACTTGGAACATGTGTGTATTCCTCCATGGACCGAAATGAAACTGTAGTGGTAAGATTATTTTGTTATTTGATATGTTAACATTATTAAACACAGATGTATTATTTTTAGGGAGGCTACGGTACAGATGAAGAAATGTGTTTCTTCTACTTTTATTACTATCCAATTGTAGACCTAACTGTCTGTATTGGGGGGCCAAGTTTCAAGGACATATCCAACTACTTTGGGGTTGAAGAAATTGCAGAGTAAGATTGATTGAAATACTTAGTGAAATGTCTATCAATTTCATCAATTCAAGTAACACGTTGACACAATTACAGAGATAATTTTCATGTAATCGCTCCAGTTTCCCTTCAAAACCGCTCCATGTTTGAACTAATCAAACATTACGATTGGAGCACTGTAGACGATACTAAGCTGAAAGCGATGGCTTCACTGCAATACGATGCAGTGAAGAATTTCACATGTATCTTTGATCCCAAAAAGAAGGCCTCTGTAAGTACTATACTGCTCACAATTGGTTAGTGAACTACAATTACTGTCTCAGTGCCAGATTTCTCGGGTCGGTATATCTTCTGAAAGGAATGACCAATATTACATCTTTCGGAAAGCATTACAATATTGTAAGACAATACAGAAAAATAATAATGGTTGCCACGTATACATAAAATGTCATGTAGGTTGTACCAAATTACTGATGAAAGTTTTCTAAAAAAAACTGTTCAACTTTTTAATCATTTAAGGTAATATATGATCTTGCATGAAAGTGCTGCCACTTTCGCTCACCTGCAAAAACTATTTTCACCATTTTGTTCATGCACATATCAATATTCCCTAATTAAAATTACAGTATGAATATTGAAAAAGGTTATGAAATATTCAGTATGATTTTCGTTTTTCCAGTACATAGAGGTTCCGATTGGCTATCCAACCAGTATTCCTCCTTATACAGCATTACCAGATGAATGTGATGCACCAAACGGCAGCCTCAAGTCCACAACAAATGACTATACTCCCAAGAAGACCAGCTCAAAGACGAGTTCTAACCCCCTCAAAGTGTCTAATATGTATTACACAAAACCAAAAAATACACCTCCAAAAACCAAATATTAAAAGTGTATTACATAATTTGTAATTTCTGAAACTAAAAATATACTGAAGAATATTGTTATACAGGGGTATATTCGTCAGGAAATTTAATGTAGTCGTTTCATATAACACTATATTATACAGGGTTAGGCGAAAGTCTGGTTCTCGATTGAATATCTCGAAAACGGTGGCAAAACATTCAAAATGACAACTGTCTTTGTTTTCGAGATATAGTTCATCGAGAGCCAAACTTTTTGCCTCACCCTGTATAATTCTGTGTAGCTAGCAAAACAATCTGAATTGCACATTGAATGTAAAGGTGTACTTATCATTGTTGGACAGTGAAACATGCATTTATTCTAAATAAAGCATCCTTCTTGCACACATATCAATAATACAAGTATAATAATATACATACAGCATCAACACCGGATGACCTTTATATTACTACGAAATTTGATACACCGGTTCAAAGTCAAAAACGACATTAAAGTGCACATCAGTTGCTGCAGTTATGGCAGTCAAAGTTTAAACTTTGATGGAATTGGTTTGGGAATCAGGCAAAATGGTATAATATAATAACCTACAATGGTGATACACATATAACATCCTGAAATGATTACTTTGCTTACCACAGGTTAAATTAGTCAAATTTTGTATGCAATATGGACTCCGAAGTTATTCTACTTCTGGAATCTCACAAGCAAATTCAGGATTTTCATTTGGTATGCAAAACTATTATACAATAATATTGGTAGTTTAAATTTTCTCAAATTATATGCAAATTCGGATTGTATTACTAATCTTATTTCAAATATGAAAACTACAGTCAGCAGTGTTACAGTTCAAGGCAAGTTGCCACTTTTTATCTTGCGATTTAGCACTGACCGAAGAGCAAACTCAGATGAAACTATTGGCCAGGAAATTTGCCAAGGAAGAAATAATACCGAAAGCTGCTCATTACGACAAAACAGGAGACGTAAAAGATTAATAATAGTGTCTTTTTATTTAATAAAAACGCACTTTGACGTAATTTTTGATATACATAGTTTCCATGGGATATAGTCAAGAAGGCATTTCCACTTGGTTTAATGTCTACATCAATACCTCCTGAATATGGTTTCAAAATACAATAATAACACTCATTTAGTAACATAAAATGAATGCAATTTGATACCTTTGTATAGGAGGATTAGGATTGAATACATTTGATTCCAGCACGATTTTAGAAGAACTTAGTTATGGTTGCACAGGCATCAAATCTGCTATTACAATACGAGGACTAAGTGTAAAAAAACAATGCTTTCTCATGCATACGATTGTCTTGAATGTTTCTTACTGTGATTATTTATAATGCTAGATGGTTCCAGTATTAAGATTTGGAAATGAGGAACAGAAGAAGAAATATATTTGCCGGATGTCTGAGGAACCCCTTATATCCGTAACACCAAATATACTATACCAAGACTAAATCACTATTGTCATAAAAGTACAAAACAAAACCAATTACAAACAGAGAAACTAGTGAATGTTGACAATTATCGGATAAATAGATTCCCTACAATATGTCAAAATTGTCTTCTTTTGTTTTAAGAAGCATTCACACATATAAATTCAAAATTTATAACTTAAAAGGTTCGTATTTTTCAATGTGACTGAATTGAATTACATAACACAGATATGGAATAATTTGGGAATGGAATTCTAAGGGAATTATCATTAGAAAATTTTAAAATTGCAAGCAGGATTGTTGTGATATCGTATTTTCAGTCATATGCCGTGACTGAACCAGGAGCTGGCTC
Source organism: Glomeris maerens (assembly GCA_023279145.1). Classification (NCBI taxonomy): domain Eukaryota; kingdom Metazoa; phylum Arthropoda; class Diplopoda; order Glomerida; family Glomeridae; genus Glomeris; species Glomeris maerens. The sequence goes on along the minus strand of WWPM01024209.1, from coordinate 17,764 downwards.
CGATGTTGCTGGAATAGCTACAACAGCTGTTAAAAAAGGAGATTCCTACGTTATTAACGGTCAGAAGATGTGGATAACGGGTGCTGGGCATGCAAATTGGTACTTTGTGCTCGCGAGAACAGATCCTAACCCGAAAGCTCCTGCCAGTAAGGCATTCACAGCTTTCATAGTGGATAGGGATACACCTGGGGTAACCCCTGGGAGAAAAGTAAAAACAACCCTACAATCCAATCTGAAAACTGTATTTCCGTATAATATTCCCTCAAGATCTTACAGCTAGAACTTTATAACATTCCCCTTAGGAAGTTATGATGGGCCAAAAAGCATCGGATGTACGCGGCATCACCTTCGAAGATGTTGTCATTCCCAAGGAAGTGAGAACAATCTCCTTAAGTTTGCGACTTTCTAATTATAACCTAAATACATTGGATTGAGCCTGAATAAAATGCCTTCAAACTTCCACAATTAGAATGTCTTGATTGGTGAAGGAGCTGGTTTCCGTATTGCTATGGGCACGTTTGACGAAACAAGACCATGGGCAAGTAAAGTTGTCTTGGATAGAAGAATGAATATTAAACTCTAATCAACACTCAGTGAACAAAACATGTTATAATACAGACTGCTGCATCAGCAACAGGACTAGCCCAGAGGGCCCTGGATGAAGCAACCAAATATTCACTAGAACGGAGGACATTTGGGAAACTCTTGGCCGAAGTATGCATACAATTCTGAGAGTTAATATGTTCCCAATAATAACTGATTGGTATTATCAAAATCATTTTTATGATTAGCATCAAGCTGTATCCTTCATGCTTGCGGATATGGCAATTGGGGTAGAGTTATCTAGATTGTCTTGGCAACGTGCAGCTTGGGATTCTGACCAAGGAAGGAAAAACACATTTTATGCATCTGTAGCAAAGGCATTTGCAGGAGACATGGCCAACAAGATCGCAACTGATGCTGTACAGGTGCGATTATATTTGACAATCTCACTGAAAGTGCGTATAAACTTGGTAACAATATTTAGAATCCTTGAGATTATTCAGTAACACGACAATTTAAAATCTGGGTGTACATTTGTTTCACATAGTTCATAAACAAAATGTAGTTTGCATGGTAAACTGCTTTATCCTAGGTTTTCGGAGGGGCTGGATTCAATTCAGAATACCCAGTTGAAAAGCTGTTGCGAGATGCTAAGATTTTCCAGGTGAAAATAAAGACCCCTGCATATCAAACATATTTATATCTGTGGCTAATATTTTCAATTGTTTGTATTGTTCAGATTTACGAAGGAACATCACAGATTCAACGAATGATTATAGCAAAGGATTTAATCAAACAAGCTAAAGAAAGAAATGAATTCTGAATCTGATAATCCAAGATAATATTGCAAAAGCAAAAACAGAAGATACAAGATTTCTGTTTTAGGATCATGCTAATTATTGTCGAAATGCGATCCGTCTTTGACGCGATGAAACTGATTGTTGTCCGGTGACTTTGGTTAGACTCGTTTAATAAACAACTGAGCTGGGGTTTTCAGCTCTTACAAGTTTGGACATTAGAGAACATCGACAATACAAATGCAAATCTGATTAATTCTTTAAAACGGCGTCTCCATTGAACATAAGCTCGGATAAGTGAATGCATGATCTCCCTCTCTTCCTTCTCACTGCTCTCTCTATTTATACTCTTTCCCTGCGTTCTCATTGGCCTCGCTTGAACAGGACGACAAAGGAGGGTTCGGTGCAAGTTCGGTTGCACGTACTGCTTCCATTATGACAAAAGAAACCGATTTTTCAGGAAATATAAACCATAATACTACTACATGAATAATAAATAATAAATACCATTACACAGTTATTTGGTACTTTACAATTCCTATTAGTTAGCATGTGGAAATTGGCAATTTGCCTTCCAGTGATTTGGTTTGAAATCAATCACTATTAATTCAAGTAATGTTGCAGGCAATGAATGAAAGCAAACCTAATCCAGTTATACGAATGATTACAGTACGCAATACAAAATATTTCAAATATATCATATTTATTATCTCTCAGTTTCCATATAGACAGTTGAAATTTTACTGCAAAATCTTCGGCGCGATGGTGACCGGAATAAAATCATCAAACTGTACAATAATTCATGAAATTTCAAATTACATTTTAAAACAGCCCTTTACATTCTGCCATAGAGAAATACAAATGTGAAAGGAAGTATCTAAAGAAATTAATGTTATACCCATGGCCATCCTGGGCATATAGTGCGCCAACCATTGCAGCAATTTGGACCTGGTATAGGGGTTTTGTAGCATCCTGGTAGAAGAGCCTCGAGGGTCATTGGGCAGCTGTGCAGAAACAAAAAGACATTTATCATGAATTAAATAAATTAATAAAGTAGTTTCACGTTGAATAAAAACATTACTTATACGGAAGACATGGAGGTGAATTTGCAAATATAGAACCACAAAGTGCCAGAAGAGTTACTACAATTAAAACCTTCATGTTTCAAATCCTGTGGAGAATTGTATGATACTTTCACTTTGCAGTGCATGCTTAAAAACCAAACAGAAGTGGACATTAAACAGTTATCAGGATATGAAATAGGCAATTAAAATGAAATAAATGTGCAGTAGTAACACTTGATTTGACAAATGGTCATTAAAACAAGACAAATAATCACATGATGTTGGCAGCATGCATGGTTTTTAATTAGACAATTTTCACGAAATATTTCAAAACATTTTCCGTCATCAGTATTGATAAGAAATTCACCATTAAAAGAACAAAAATAGCAGTTCATCTCGGAATAGACCTACTGTATAATTAACAAAATATACATAATTAACTAAATCCATTTCCGGTAAAAAAATAACATGACGAAGAACTAATAAATATTTAAATTATATCCGGAACAATGTTTTGAATTAAATGAATGAATTTAAGACCATTTGTCAAGTGTAGTCACTGCACCTGTATTTCATATTATTTATCTAGTATTTAATATCCTGATAACTGCTTAATGTCAACTCCTATTTGGTAAATAAGCATTCGTAGAAAAGTGAAAGTAGTATTATACAATTCGCCACGAGATTTGAGACATGTAGGTTTTAATTGCAGTAGTAACTCTTGTGGCAATTTATGGTTCCATATTTGCAACTTCACCTCCATGTGTTCCTGAACAGTAATATTTTTATTAAACGTGAAACCGCTTTATCAATTTGTTTGCTACATGATAAATGTGTTTTTGTTTCTGCACAGCTGCCCACAGACCCTCGAGGCTCTTCCACCAGGATGCTACAAAACCCCTATACTAGGTCCAAATTGCTGCAATGGTTGGGTCACAGTATGCCCAAGATCTTTACGGGTACAACCTTGCTTTCTTAATTAGTACACATATTTCTTTATGGCCAACAGCAAATGACGTAGAAATAATTGTTAGTCTTTAAATGAATCCTGGAAACGTGTTTCACGAGGGACGGTTGCACGAGAGCCGCTGCGAGCACAAGAGCCGCTGCGAGCACTAGAGCCGCTGCGAGCACTAGAGCCGCTGCGAGCACAAGAGCCGCTGCGAGCACTAGAGCCGCTAATCAGCAAGAGCCGCTAATCGATGCAAGAGTGTCTAATCGATATAAAAGCCACTAACCGATATAAGAGCAGGTAATCGATATAGTTGAGAGAAATAAAATAATATACACAAAACATTGAAGAAACTTTCAATTCAAAATACACCAAAATGATTTCGATAGTTGTTCTTTTATATTGTCATTTTTCAGTAACATATAAATACAAGGTGCGTTCAAAAAGTTCGGTGAATGGTGTCAAAAAACGAAGGAAACAAGAGATACAAATAAAACACCTTTACCGGCATTCAAAGTAATCGCCATAAGCTACAACACAGTTGGCATCGACGGTATAGATGCTGGAAACTCAGCAAACACTTCTTTCGGTATCGCTCGAAGCACCATTGTCACACGCTGTTCGATCTCCGCAATGTCCAAAAAGCGTACACCTCCCAGGACTCCTTTGAGGCGGGGGAACAAAAAGAAGTCTGCAGGTGCCATTTCTGGAGAATATGGAGGGTGTTCAAGAACGCCTTGCACGGATCGCGGTGTGCGGACGGGTGTTGTCGTGGAGGAGATTCCAGTGTCCACTCTGGTATTGTGGCCGAACCCACCGGATGCGTTGCAGCAGCTGTTTCAAAACTCCCTCGTAGGATTCTGTATTGATTTTGCCCAATTTGATGCAAAACTTGATGTTCACACGTTGCTCCATTTTGCAATGACACACCTTCTTTCACTGCCTGCGTTAAATTGTTTGTAGTGCACACTTCCGCTTAACTGTCGTGATTTCGACACCACAAGGCGCTTATTGCAATGTGTTTCTACATGTCTGCATAAGCGCAACATCTTAACCAGCACGGACAATTAACTATGGGACCATTCACCGAACTTTTTGAACGCACCTTGTATATAAAAATATCAAACTGCCTTCAAGTTTATACAAAAAAGGGGCCACATTTTTGTTTGTTAATAATTTCGCAAAACCTTAAAGGTGGCCACACACGATCGCTCTAAACCGCCAAACGGCCTGGCGCCGCGCCAAAAAGCGATCGTGAATGGCGAAACCCAACGCGCTGGGAGTGGCGCGAGCGGCCGGTCGAATATACAACCGGTTGAATATTCGTCGAGCCGCGCCGTTTCGCGCTGGCGTGGCCCGATGTGCGAATGGGGAAACCCGGCATGGAGCGGGGGCGGAATCCATGGGGGGGGGGGGGGGGGGCACGTAGCGTGGGGGAGGCGTGGTGTAGCAAGCGTGGGATTGGGCAAAAAATGAGGCGTGGCGTAGCATGCATGTGATTGGCCAGAAAAATGGATCCTCGCGGCGCTGTCCTATATGGTACATAAAAATGGCTGGGGGCTAAAAATGGATTGGTGCGGCGCGGCGCAGTGCGGTTTGGAGCGATCGTGTGTGCCCACCTTTACAGAAATTCACCAAATTTTTTATCAATATACCTGAGTATATTTGACATCTTGGTACAAAATTTCAGCTCAATCGATTAATAAACACGCTTGCCGCGTGACGTCATATTAATGACACGAAAGAACTCTTGACCGCAGTGGTGCATTTGCAGCGCCAGCAATGCTTCTTAAATGAAATCGCCAATGGTAATAACAGTATATTGAATAAAAGGCCTATTAATAAAGTGCACGACACCTGCCTGCTGTAATTTTGTATTAAATTAATTGACTTGGGCAAATAGGCAATACAAAATTATTTCGGAAGCACTGAATAAAATGATTAATTGTATTGCAAGAGGTTTTGCACAGTGAATATATGACGTCATGCAGCAGGCGTATTTATTAATCGAATGAGCTGAAACTTTGCACTAAGATGTCAAATATACTCAGGTATATCGATACCAAATTTGGTGAATTTCTGTAAAGCTTTTGCAAAGTTATTGACAAACAAAAATGCGGCCCTTTTTTTGTGGGACACAGTGTAGTACTGCATACAAATAGTAGTACAACATGGACAACATTTTAGATGCATGTATATTTAAAACCATTGAAACGGTTACATAGTAGGAGCCAAATAATCATCAATATATTTTTGTTATTACGTATTACTCGCTTCATGGCTGCATATTCTCTCCAGCGAAGCAACTGCATCAGGTGGCTTGACGTGGCATTTTCTTTAACTTTTCCATTATCTTATTGTTATTCTAAATTTTTAAAGAAATTATGTATTAGAATTTCTTTTTGCCAGTCCAAATTGGTGCGAGTCCGGATCAATGAGGCCCGGAATTAGCAGACTTTTATTGCAATGTAAATTATGTCATTGTGCAACACCTTTTCACAAGTCAAGTATATGCTCCCAATTATTTCTTGGTCATTTACATTGTGCCATGCAGAAATACAAATGTGCAAGTAAATATCTAAAGAAATTAATGTTATACCCATTGAGGATTGTTGTGCACTTAGTGCGCCAACCATTGCAGCAATTTGGACTTATTATAGGGATTTGGACGCATCCTTGTGGAAGTTTCGTAGGGGGCTTTGGACAGCTGTGCAGAAACAAAAACAAATTAAAGGTGAACTGACAAGCTTTTCTAAGGTACCCTGAAAATTAAACTGAAGAACAATTGCCAAAAAATAAAACTACAACTCGTTGGAAATTTTTTTAAAAAAATTATTATTCAAGATATTACAGTTTATGTCTTCCTATTTTCCTATACTTTTAACATGTGGTCATTTGCTGGTCATTTGAGGGCTAAGTAGGGAAGACCAGCCATCCCTTTAGCCCTTTTCAGCTGCACCTGCGGCAATTAAAGATGGCCGCTCCCCTAGATAAGAAGTTTGACCCCTGCTAGCATTTGTTCCCCTTCCTTTACAGCAACACATCATAGAAGAAGGAGTGACGTCATCCCCTTCAGAATTCATAACCTTAACTTTATCATATCTTGGGTAATAATTTTTTTAAAAAAATTTCCAATGAATTGTAGTTTTATTTTTTGGTGATTGTTCTTCAGTTTAATTTTCAGGGTACCTTAGAAAAGCTTGTCAGTTCACCTTTAATATATCAGTTTCATGTTGAACATAAATATTACTGTTGTGGTTCACATGGAGGTGAAGTTGCAAATGTGGAACCACAAATTGCCAGAAGAGTTACTACAATTAAAACCTTCATGTTTCAAATCCTGTGGAGAATTGTATAATACTTTCACTTTTCTACAAATGATTATATTATATAGTAAATAGAAGTTGACATTAAGCATTTATCAGAATATTAAATAGGGAATTAAAATGGAATACATGTGCAGTAGTAACACTTGATGTGACAAATGGTCATAAAAACAAGACAAATTATCACATGATGTCGGTAACATGCATGGTTTTTAATTAGACAATTTTCACGAAATATTTCAAAACCTTTTCTGTCATCAGTATTGATAAGAAATTCAACATTAAAAAGAAAAAAATAGCAGTTCATCTCGGAATAGACCTACTGTATAATTAACAAAATATACATAGGTAATTAACTAAGTCCATTTCCGGTAAAAAAATTACATGACGAAGAACTAATAAATATTTAAATTATATCCGGAGCAATGTTTTGAATTAAATGAATGAATTTAAGACCATTTGTCAAGTGTAGTCACTGCACCTGTATTTCATATTATTTATCTATTTAATATCCTGATAACTGCTTAATGCCAACTTCTATTTGGTATATAAGCATTCGTAGAAAAGTGAAAGTATTATGCAATTCACCACAGGATTTGAAACATGAAGGTTTTAATTGCAGTAGTAACTCTTCTGGCAATTTGTGGTTCCATATTTGCAACTTCACCTCCATGTGTTCCTGAACAGTAATATTTTTATTAAACGTGAAACCGCTTTATCAATTTGTTTGCTACATGATAAATGTGTTTTTGTTTCTGCACAGCTGTCCAAGGACTAAGGAGGCTCTTCCACCAGGATGCCACAAAATCCCTAAAACAGGTCCGAAGTGCTGCAATGGTTGGGTCACTGTGTGACCAAGATCTTGACGGGTACAACATTGCTTTCTTAAGATGTATTTACTTGACAAACCCTTGCACATTAGTACATATATTTCTTTATTGGCAACAGCAAATGACCTAGAAGTAATTGCTAGCCTTTAAATGAACCCTGGAAACGTGTTTCACGAAGATAATTTACGTTAATTACTACATTTATCAAACATTTTATATGAAATTTTTGTGAATTATTTCACAGGATGCCGATTTTGAAGATCATGGCGATGACGGAGATCACGATGATGATGATCACAGAGAGAGAGAGACGATATTGATTATGAAGATGAAGATCATGAAGATGATGATCACAGAGATAAGAGAGACGTTGGAGATCATGAAGATGGGGATCATGAAGATGATTGAGATCAATAAGATAATGGAGATGAATGATCTAAGTCCCCATCATGCGCCTGAATTTGCCTTCACCCGTATAGCCCAGATCTTTCCCCCTTGTGACTTCCACATTCTTGGCGACCTGAAAAAGGACCTTCGTGGACGTCGGTTTCATTCAGACGAGGAAGTGCAAGAGTGGGTGAGGTTGTGGATCCGTCAGCAACCTACCTCTTTCTACGAGTCTGGAATTGATCGTCTCGTTTCCCAGTGGAATCAATGCATTAACTCCTCTGGCCATTACTTTTGAATAAAACAATTTCCATTGCCACTTCGCAGTGGGTGTTCTGTTTTCATTTGACTGCACCCTCATAGCTATTTGGTACTTTACAAGTCCTATCAGTTACCATGTGAAAATTGGCAATTTGTCATCCAGTGATTTTGTATGAAATCAATCACTATTAATTCAAGTAACGTTGCAGACAATGAATGAAAGCAAACCTAATCCAGTTATACCAATGAATACAGTACTCAATACATAATCTTTCAACTACATTATATTTATTATCTCTCAGTTTCCATTTAGAAATTTTACTGCAAATTCGGCTGCACGATGGTGGCCTTGAACAAATCTTCAAACTGCATAAAAATTCATGAAATTTCAAAGTACATTTTAAATAACCATTTAAAACAACACTTCTGAAAATATTATTTCTTTTTACGTCGCAATATTTTTTTAAAATTCAGCAATTAATGCAAATTGTCTTGTACGTGCAACACCTTTTCACGAGTCAAGTAAATTTCCCAATTATTTCTCGGTCATTTACATTCTGCAATAGAGAAATATAAATGTGCAAGTAAATATCTAAAGAAATTAATGTTATACCCATGGCAATCCTGGGCACAAAATGCGCCAATTATAGCAGCAATTTGAACCTCCTTGTGTAGGGGCTCTGTAGCATCCTGGTGGAGGAAAAGCCTGGAGGGTCATTAGACAGCTGTGCAGGAACAAAATCACATTTATTATGTATCAAATAAATTAATAAAGTAGTTTCACGTTGAATAAAAACATTACTTTTGTGGAAGACATGGAGGTGAAGTTGCCAAAAGAGTTACAACAATTAAAACCTTCATATTTCAAATCCTAGCTGTGGAGAATTGCATGATACTTTCACTTTTCAATGTATGCTTACATACCAAACAGAAGTGGGCATTAAACAGTTATCAGGATATTAAATAGGCAATTAAAATGAAATACATGTGCAGTAGTAACACTTGATGTGACAAATGGTCATAAAAACGAGACAAATAATCACATGATGTTGGCAGCATGCATGGTTTTTAATGAGACAATTTTCACGAAATATGTCAAAACATTTTCTGTCATCAAGTATTGATAAGAAATTCAACAATAAAAACAAAAAAATAGCATTTCATCTCAGAATAGAATTCCTGTATAATTAAAAAAATATACATCATTAATTCTTGTATTTCATATGTAAAACTAAGTCAATTTCCAATAAAAAATAACATGACGAAGAACTAATAAATATTTGAACTATATCCGGAGCAATGTTTGGAATTAAGTGAATGAATTTAAGACCATTTGTCAAGTGTAGTCACTGCACCTGTATTTCATATTATTTATCTATTTAATATCCTGATAACTGCTTAATGTCAACTTCTATTTGGTATATAAGCATTCGTAGAAAAGTGAAAGTATTATGCAATTCTCCACAGGATTTGAAACATGAAGGTTTTAATTGTAGTAACTCTTCTGGCACTTTGTGGTTCCATACTTGCAACTTCACCTCCATGTGTTCCTGAACAGTAATATTTATATTCAACATGAAACCGCTTTTTAATTTATTTATTACATGATAAATGTGTTTTTGTTTCCGCACAGCTGTCCAATGAATAAAAAGGGTCTTCCACCAGGATGCCACAGAGCCCCTAAAACAGGTCCGAAGTGCTGCAATGGTTGGGTCACTGTATGCCCAAGATCTTTACGGGTACAACATTGCTTTCTTAATTAGTACACATATTTCTTAATGGCCAACAGCAAATGACGTAGAAGTAATTGTTAGCCTTTAAATGAATGCTGGAAACGTGTTTCATGAAGACATAATTTACATTACATGCTAAATTTCCAAACACACTCCAACATATAAAAGATTTCTATTGGAATGTTGTTTCAGAGGGTTATTAAACATTTTATAACACATTCGTAAATTATTATACAGGATACACATGGCGGAGATCATGGCGATGACGGAGATCATGAAGATGGGGATCATGGAGATCATTGAGATCAATAAGATATAATGGAGATGCATGATCTAAGACACCATCATTCACCTGACAAATGTAAAATGTCCACAAGCTAATGGAAACTGAGAAATAATAAATATGATATAGTGGAATAGCCTTGTTTTGCATACTGTATTTATTCGTATATCGGGATCAGGTTTTTATTCATTCATCGATTCCGTATTATGTCAGAGTGCACAAAAATATTTTTAAAATTCCACATCATTAGTTATCGCATGTTAATGTACATATATAACCGAAAATATCGGACAATTGCAAAGCTACATAGTCATTTGCCTGAGGTTTTTTTGCTACAAAAAATATTCAGTCTGGCATTTCAGAAAACACTCCAGCATTCGTAGAAAAGTGACAGTACTATACAATTCCCTACTAGATTTGGAACATGAAGGTTTTAATTGTAGTAACTCTTCTGGTAATTTGTGGTTCCATATTTGCAACTTCACCTCCATGTGTTCCACAACTGTAATATTTTTATTCAACATGAAACTGCTTTATTAATTAATTTATTACATGATAAATGTGTTTTTGCTTCTGCACAGCTGTCCAAGGACTAAGGAGGCTCTTCCACCACGATGCCACAAAATCCCAAGATCTTTACGGGTACAACATTGCTTTTTTAATTAGTGCACATATTTCTTTATGGCCAACAGCAAATGACGTAGAAGTAATTGTTAGCCTTTAAATGAATCCTGGAAACGTGTTTCACGAAGACATAATTTACATTAATTGATACATTTTCAAACATATTCCAACATATAAAAGTATGAAAGATTTATACTGGAGTGGTGTTTTATATGGTTATTAAACATTTTATATGAAATTTCATGAATTATTACACAGGATGCAGACGGTGAAGATCACGGCAATGACGGAGATCATGATGATGATGATGATGATGATAACAGAGATAAAAGAGATGATGGAGATCATGAAGATGAGGATCATGGAGATGATTGAGATCAATAAGATAATGGAGATGAATGATCTAAGTCCCCATCATGCACCTGAATTTGCCTTCATCTGCAAAAGGCATGAACTCGCCAAAAGCATACGAGTCAGTAGTGAATTTCAGGAATTGTGGACTGGACAGCACGATAATACGAGCGTATTTAATGAAGAAAGAAGTGACACACAAAGCTAATGCAATGATTATGTATGCTAACTTTGACTATACATTGCTAATACCACCTCAGCGACCGGCATTCAAAGTCGCTGCATATTGTCCACCGGAATGCAAATCAAAAGTAATTACTAGACTATATCTCAGACAAAACCCCATGCCCCAACGTGATAAAAAACTTTTTCATATTTGGCGCGCGTGCGTGGGAAAAAAAGGGACTATGTCGAAAAGTGAATATGGGCTCGTGTGCTACACATATGGGACTTTCATTCCGCGAAAGAATTTTTAAAATCGGTCGAAAACTAAAAAAGTTACGGGCAAACAGGCATCACTTTTCGTTATGCCTACGTACAAATGCAAAACTGATTAATTCTTTAAAACGGCGACTCCATTGAACGTAAGCTCGGATAAGCGTATGCATGATCGCACTCTCTTCCTTCTCACTGCTCTCTCTATTTATACTCTTTCCCTGCGTTCTCACTGGCCTCGCTTGAACCGGAGGACAAAGAGGTTCGGTGCGAGTTTGGTTGCACCCGATGACTCACAAGGAGGGTTCAGTGCAAGTTCGGTTGCACGTACTGCTTACATTATGATAAAAGAAATCAATTTTCACGGAAATGTAAACCATAATACTACTACATGAATAATTAATAATAAATACAATCATGCCATTTCAGAGTTATTTCGTACTTCACAATTCCTATCAGTTAGCATGTGGAAATTTGAAATTTGTCATCCAGTGATTTCGTTTCAAATCAATCACTCTATTAATTCAAGTAACATTGTGGACAACGAATGAAAGCAAACCTAATCCAGTTATACGAATGAATACAGTACACAATACAAAATATTTCAACTACATCACATTTATTATCTCTCAGTTTCCATTTAGATAATGGAAATTTTAGTCCAAAATCAGCGGCGGCTTGGTGAACTTGATGAAATCTCCAAACTGTATAATATTCATGAAATTTGAAATTAAATTTTCAACAGCCCCTTTACATTCTGCCACAAAGATATACAAATGTGCAAGTAAATATCTAAAGAAATTAATGTTATACCGGTGGCAATCCTGGGCACACAGTGCGCCAACCATTGCAGCAATTTGGACCTTGTATAGGGGTTTTGTAGCATCCTGGTAGAAGAGCCTCGAGGGTCATTGGACAGCTGTGCAGAAGCAAAAACACATTTATCATGTATTAAATAAACTAATAAAGTAGTTTCACGTTGAATAAAAGCATTACTTATACGGAAGACATGGAGGTGAATTTGCAAATATAGAACCGCAAAGTGCCAGAAGAGTTACTACAATTAAAACCTTCATGTTTCAAATCCTGTGGAGAAAAGTTTGATACTTTCACTTTTCTACGAATGCTTATATGCCAAATAGAAGATGACATTAAGCAGTTATCAGGATATTAAATAGATAAATAAAATTAAATACAAGTGCATTAGTAGCACTTGATTTGACAAATGGTCATAAAAACATGTCAACTCTCACCTGATGTTGGTAGCATGCCTGTTTTCCCATTAGACGATTTCAGCAAAATATTTAATAACATTTTCTGTCATCAGTATTGATAAGAAATTCAACATTAAAAACGAAAAAATAGCAGTTCATCTCGGAATAGACCTACTGTACAACTTTAAAAATATGCATCGCTAATTTTTGTGTTAAATATGCATAACTACGTGAATTTCCAATAAAAAATAACACGACGAAGAACTAATAGATATTTAAATTATATCCGGAGTAATGCTTCGAATTATAAATGAATGAATTTAAGACCATTTGTCAAGTGTAATTTCTGCACCTGTATTTCATATTATTTATCTATTTAATATCCTGATAACTGCTTAATGTGAACTTCTATTTGGTATATAAGCATTCGTAGAAAAGTATCAAACAATCCTCCACGAGATTTGAAACATGAAGGTTTTAATTTTAGTAACTCTTCTGGCAATTTGCGGTTCCGTATTTGCAACTTCACAACCATGTGTTCCCGAACAGTAATACTTATATTCAACATTAAACTGCTTTATTAATTTATGTATTACATGATTAATGTGTTTTTGTTTCTGCACAGCTGTCCAATGACTGACGAGGCTCTTCCACCGGGATGCCACAAAATCCCTAAACAAGGTCCATATTGCTGCAATGGTTGGGTCACTGTATGCCCAAGATCTTCACGGGTACAACATCGCTTTTTTTTAGATATTTACTTTAAATTAACTTGTACACATTAGTACACATATTTCTTTACGGCCAACCGCAAATGACCTAGAAACAATTGTTAGCCTTTAAATGAATGTGTTTCACGAAGACATAATTTACATCAATTACTACATTTATCAAACATTTTATATGAAATTTCATGAATTGTTACACAGGATGCAGATGATGATCATGGCGATGACGGAGATCATGATGATGATGATCACCGAGACAAGAGAGACGATGGAGATCATGAAGATGATGATCATGATGATC